>JAHRHZ010000279.1:2676917-2691296 GCA_024137785.1 Ginglymostoma cirratum | reverse complement strand
GCCTCTTCGACCTGTCTGCCTCCTCTCCACCTATCCTCTCCTCTATCCGCCTCCCCCTCTCTCCCTATTTATTTCAGAACCCTCTTCCCCTTCCCCCATTTCTGATGAAGGGTTTAGGCCCGAAACGTCAAGTTTTCCTGCTCCTATGATGCTGCTTGGCCTGCTGTGTTCATCCAGCCCCATGCTTGTTATCTCGGATTCTCCAGCATCTGCAGTACCTTTTATCTCTGACACAGAAGAAGGCCATCTGGCCTATGCCATTTCTTTTGAAGAGCTGTCTGGTTGGTCCCACTGTCCTGCTCTTTCTTGTATAGATACATGTTTTCTCTTTCAACTATTTAATCAACTCTCTTTGACAGCTTTGACACTGAAGTAGATTCAGTGTATTTAGTAACTTCTATGCTCCTATTGAATCATTATCGCTGCTTTCAAAATCATAATCACTTGTTGCATAAAAATGTTTTCCTTATTTCACCAGTGGTTCTTTTGCCAATCACCTTCAGCCACTGAGGGAGAAAAAAAAGTTTCTTTTCACTTACTGCACCAAATACTTCATGACTTGCACTACCTCTGCCGAACTCCTATTGATATGAAAACAAATGCGCAAGACTGAAGATGCTGAAAGCCTAACATTATATAATGGCTTTTATACTCAATCAGACTAAACCAGATAGACTTCCAAAAAGGGCATGAGGATTGTCATGCATGAACAACCCATCTACAGCATTTGAAATGCAGGGAATCAAACCAACTTAATGCTAACTGCTGATCAGAATGCATGTTGTGTGCAGTAATGTTTACCGTGCTGATCATAGGCTATGCACATAGCAGGGGCCCAGAATTGTTACTGCCACTAGTTAACTATGGCCCTAATTACTAACGCACACGGTTTTAAGATTTAAATTTTAGGGCAAGTTTTTTTTTGGATTTTTAGAAGGGTTTTGGTGAAGTATGGCAGACATAGGCCAAAGGTTAAAGTTGACAAGAATAGCATAGGTGCAACAGAAGACCATAAGATATTGGAGCAGAATTAACCATTCATCCCATTGAGTCTGTTCTTGCATTCAATCATGGCTGATACATTTCTCAACCCTATTGTCCTGCCTTCTCCCTGTAACCTTTGAATCCATTTTTATCATTAATGTATCTATTCCTGTCTTAAATACACTGAGTGACTTGGCCTCCATAGCCTAATGCGGCGATGAGCTTTGTATTTCTCTTCATCTCCGTTCTGCAGGATCGTCACTTGAATCTGAAGTTGCGTTCTTGGGTCCTAGACTGTTGAGCTAGCGGAGACATCTTCTACTCATTCATTATATTCAGGCCTCTCAGCACTCTTCAAGTTTCATTCAGACCTTCACTCATCCTTTTAAACTCCATCAAGTACAGACCCAGAGTCCTCGACCGCTCCTCGTGTGACAAGCCCTTTATTGCAGGATCATTCTTGTAAACCTCCTCTCAACCCCCATCAATGCCAGAACATCTTTGGAACATGGAACGTAGAACAGTACAGCACATTATAGGCCCTTCGGCCCAAGATGTTGAGCCGAACTGAACACAATATTCCAAGTGCGGAATCCAATGTCAAAAATCACATGATATCAGGTTATAATCCAATAGGATTATTTGAAAACACAAACTTTCGGAGACTTGCTCCTTCTTCAGCTATTAATGGGAGAGGTGGCATCAAATACAGAAGTTATAAGGAAAAGATCAAAGAGTCATAGAACTGATGTGAATGTATTGAACAAACTTAAGATGGCTGTTAAATCTTTAATCAGTTAGGAAGGAGATGCAGGTTTTGATTGATTAATATGCAAATCCAGAATTTCTTTCAAGTCACTGCCCTGAGATAACTAAAGGTTTTGATAGCATACCAGAGGTGACATCTCAGGCCAGACAATGCATTTTAGGTGTGAGGCCTTGTTTAGAACCTGTTTCTGTTTTAACCTGGAGTCAGGCTGGTTTTATTTCCAAAGTAGGAATTTATAAAATGCTACTTTGTCTACAAATGTGTGCTTTTTGAACAAATTAGAATGTCTCTGCAATTACAAATCTGTCAACGCAGATTCTTTTGGGTGTGTGTGTGTGTGTGTGTGTGTGTATGAGAAAGGTGAGAGAGGGAGAAAGTGTGTGTGTGAGAATTTGGGTGTGTGTGTGCATGCGCACGTGCATGTGAGGGAGAGAGAGTATCTATATGTGTGTGTATGAGAGAGAGGGACACAGAGAGTGACTCTGTGTGTTGCGTGCATGTGCCTTTGAGCCTGCTCCACCATTCAATAAGATAATGGCTGACCTAGTCATGGCCTCAGCTCCACTTAGCCAACCTCTCACCATAACCATTAATTCCTTTACTGTTCAAAAAAATTACCTATCTTAGCTTTAAAAGCATTCAATGAGAAAGCCTCAACTACTTCATTGGGCAGGGGATCCCACAGATACACAACCCAATGGTTGAAGACATTCCTACTCAATTCAGTCTTAAATCTGCTGCCCACAATTTTGAGGCTATGCCCTCTTGTTCTAGTTTCACCCACCAGTGGAAACATCCTCTCTGCTTCTATGTTATCTACTTCCTTCATAATTTGATATGTTTCTATAACATTCTTCTAAATTCCAATGAATATAATCCCAGTTTATTCAGCATCTCCTCATAAGCCAATCCTCTCAACCCTGGAACCAACCTAGTGAATCTCCTCTGCAGCCCCTCCAGTGCCAGTACATCCTTTCTCAAGTAAGGAGACCAAAACTGCACGCAGTAATCCAGGTGTGGCCTCACCAGCACCCGATACAGCTGCAACATAACTTCCCTGCTTTTAAACTCAATTCCTCTTGCAATGAAGGACAAACTTCCATTTGCCTTCTGAATTACCTGTTGTACCTGCAAACCAACCTTCTGTGATTCATGTACAAGGACACCCAAGGTCCCTCTGCGCAGCAGCATGCTGCAATTTTTTACTGTTTAAATAATGGTCCTTTGTACTGTTATTCCTACCAAAATAGATGACTACACATCTAACAACATTGTACTCCATCTGCCAGACCTTTGTTAAACTATCTATATCTCTCTGCACATTTTCAGAGTCCTCTGCACATTTTGCTCTACCATTCATCTTAGTGTCATCAGCAAACCTTGACACACTGCACATGGTACCCAACTCTAAATCATCTATGTAAATTATGAACAATTGTGGTCCCAACACTGATCCCTGAGCCACACCACTAGTCACTGATTGCCAACCAGAAAAACAGGGCAGGTAGAAGACACAGGGCAGGTTAAATTCATCATGGGGTCCCTGCTCCCTTGTGTACCATGTGCACTCAGCCATCTCTTGGCAATCTGTGGAGTGAATGGAGGGCACTTTGGAGGAAGGTGAGATGGATCATCCATTCAAGATTTCTGGCTGGGAATAGTTGCAAACCCTTCAGTTTTGTTTATAACATTTAATCATTGAAACATGAAGATATGTGGAAAGAGTTCTGTACATGTAATTTGTTTAACTGCTCACTGATACTCCTGACTGCATGTGATAGGACTATGATGCTTTAACCTGATCCAGCAGCTGTGGGATTACTTAGCTCTGTATACCACATGCTGCCTCAGTATTTTAATAGAATCATAGAATCATAGAGATGTACAGCACGGAAACAGACCCTTCGGTCCAACTCGTCCATGCCGACCAGATATCCTAAAAATATCTAAACTCATTTGCCAGCATTTGGCGCATATCCCTCTAAACCTTTCCTATTCATATTCCCATGCAGATGACTTTTAAATGTTGTAATTGTACCTGTCTCCACCACTTCTTCCGGCAGTTCATCCCATACACGCACCACCGTCTGCATGAAAAAGTTGCCCATTAGGTCCCTTTTAAATCTTTGCCCTCATATCTTAAACCTATACTCTCTAGTTTTGGATTCCCCCACCAGAGGAAAAGAAAGGGATGATAATCTTCTTAGGATTTTACTATAGGCCCCTCCCCGATGGTCAGCAGGAAATTGAGAAACAAATTTGTGAGTGCGTCTCAGTTATCTTTAAGAATAATAGAGTGGTTATGGTAGGAGATTTTAACTTTCCAAACATAGAAGGGGACTGCCATAGTGTTAAAGGATTGGATGGAGTGGAATTTGTTAAGTGTGTACAAGAACATTTTCTGATTCAGTATGTGGATGTACCCACTGGAGAAGGTGCAAAACTTGACCTACTCTTGGGAAATAAGGCAGGGCTGGTGACTGAGGTGTCAGTGGGGGAGCACTTTAGGGCCAGTGACCATAATTCTATTATTTTTAAAATACTGATGGAAAAAGGTAGACCAGATCTAAAAGTTAAAGTTCTAAATTGGAGGAAGGCCAATTTTGACAGTATTAGGCAAGAACTTTCAAAAGTTGATTGGGGCGTATGTTTGCAGGTAAGGGGACGGCTGGAAAATAGGAAGCCTTCAAAATGAGATAACAAGAGTCCAGAGACAGTATGTTCCTGTTAGGGTGAGGGGCAAGGCTGGTAGGTGTAGGGAATGCTGGGTGACTGGAGAAATTGAGGTTTTGGTCAAGAATAAGAAGAAGGCATATGTCAGGGACAGACAGCAGAGACTGAATGAATCCCTGGAAGAGTTTCAAGGCATGGAGGGAAATCAGGAAGGCAAAAAGGGGACATGAGATAACTTTTGCAGATAGGGTTAAGGTGAATCCAAAGGGATTCTCCAAATACAATAGGGACAAAAAGGCAACTAGGGAGACAACAGCGCTCCTTAACGTTCAGCAAGGCCACCTACATGTAGAACTGCGGGAGATGGAGGAGATACTAAATGAGTATTTTGCATAGATAGTAGGAACTGCCGATGCTGGAGAATATGAGATAACAAGGTGTGGAGCTGGACAAACTCAGCAGACCAAGCAGCATCAGAGGAGCAGGAAAGCTGATGTTTTGGGTCGAGACCCTTCTTCGGAAATGAAATAATTTCTGAAGAAGGGTCTCGACCCGAAACATCAGCTTTCCTCCTCCTCTGATGCTGCTTGGCCTGCTGTGTTCATCCAGCTCTACACCTTGTTATCTCTGAGTATTTTGCATCATTGTTTACTGTGGAGAAGGATATTGAAGATAGACAATGTGAAGAAATAAATTGTATCATCTTGAAAAATGTCTAATTTACAGAGGAGGCGGTGCTGGATGTCTCAAGTGATAGGCAATTTCCAAATCCAGAGCGAAAGTTTGAAATATTAGAACACCGTGGGGGATGTGGTTGAAGACAAACAAAAAACGGAGTTTTACTAAAACAGTACATTAGTTTGTGACAGGAAACGGCAGTAAAAAATTAAATGACAGTTTCTTTATTTGAATGCACAAAGTATCTGCAATAAGGTATCTCTACTTGTAACAGAGATAGGTAAATAATTTGTATCTAGTAGCCATCAGGGAGATGTGTTCTCAGGCTGCAGAAAAAGGTGGGGCATCAATATTCATAGCTACACAAGTGTAGAAAGTCAGTCAGAATGGGAAGCAGGATGAAGAACTCTCATAGTTAGGGATAACAATAGGTTTACCAAGAAAATATTTGGTCTCAGATTATGAGTCAGTATGAATGCAAATTCTGGGTATTAAGTGGCAGAAAACAGAAGTGGAAGGATAGTTTTAGGGCCCCCTAACAACACTACATTGTTAGACACTGCATGAGACAGGGAATTATTAGAATTCGTGACAAAGGCACTGTGATAATTGAGAGGAAATTCAAATTTCATATCTCATCATCACAGACAAGGATGACATTTTTCCACTCTCAGGGTGAGTCTGTAGGTGGCCGTATACTCCAATGCAGCTTCTGCAGACTCTGCCACACTTGGGGAGAAAGGTAGCCGTGGGAAGGGGTGGATGGGGTGCTAGTGTGGCAGTTTGCTCCTGGCTCTATTTTCGCCTGGCTTCCACTTTTTCCTGACAGCAAGTCTCAAGGTGCTTGACACCTTCCCAGATTCTTCTCCTCCGCTTTGGAAGACTTAGGCCAGTGATTCGCAGGCTTTAGGGGGGAATGCTGCACATTGCCAGTGAGGTCTTGAGGGGGTCCATGAAGCATTTCGTCTGTCCGCCTGGGGCTTGCCTGCAGTTTCAGAACCCTCCTGTGTAGCTTCATTTTCAGGTATGGCTGGTGCTACTACATTCTTCATTGCTCTCCTGCATTCTTCATTGAACCAGAATTGACCCTCCACCTTGGTGGTAATAGTAGAGTCAGGGGTATGCTGGGACATGATGTTACAGATTGAGGTTGAAGACAGGTCTGCTGCTGCTGTCTGATAGTGCCCGATTTTGGGTTACTATATTTGTTCTAAATCTATCCCATTCAGCATGTCGGTTGCATCACAAAAACATAATGGAGGGTATCCTCGATGTTTTCCTTTCTTCATTCTCTGGCGATGCCAGCATAATTGCCCATACTGAATTACTTTTGCAAAGACGGTGATGAGTTGCCTTTGAGTCATAGAGTGGTAGAGTTTAATGATGCAACCCATCAAGTCCACTCTAATCTAGTACCATGTCCAGCATTTGGCCTGTAGCCTTGTACGCCATGGTGCTTCAAGTGATCATCTAAATCCATGTTAAAGGTTGTAATGATTGCTGCCTCTACTACCCTTTCAGGCAATGAGTTCCGGGTACCACCACTATTAAAATTGCCAGATAAAGGGGGGAAGCAGTGTTGAGGATTATCATGGAGGAGTGTTGTTGCCTATCCTGGCTCATTGTCATTCTATGGATCAGGATTTTGAGGACCCAGTTACAGAGGGGGTGCTGAGACCCAGGTCTCAGAGCCTAGAGATGAGTTTGTTTGGAATTATGGAGTTGACAGTGGAGTAGTCAATAAGTTGGAACCTGACATAGGTATCCTTGTTATCCAGGTGCTCCAGGGATAAGTGTAGGGCAAGAGAGATGGCACCTGTTGTGGACTTGTTGTGCCGGTAGGCAAATTGCAAAGTCATATAGTCATAGAGTAATACAGCATGGAAACAGGCCCTTGGGCCCAAACTGGTCCATGCTGACCAGGGTAACCCATTCAGCTAGTTCTAATTGCCTGCATTTGGTCCATATCTCTCTAAACCATTCCCATCCATGTACATATTCAAACGTTTTATAAATATTCCCATTGTACCTGCCTCAACCACTTTCTCTGGCAGCCCATTCCATATACACACCACTCTCTGCTTGAAGAAGTTGCCCCTCAGGTCCATCTTAAATATTTTCCCTCTCACCTTAAACCTATGCCCTCTAGTTTTCAATTCACCATCCCTGGGAAAAAGACAATATGCATTTATCCTATCTGTGCCCCTCATGATGTTATACACCTCAGTAAGGTCACCCCTCAATCTCCTACTTTCCAAGGAATAAAGTCTTATCCTGGCCAACCTCTCCCTAAAACTCAGGATTACTAGTCCTCATAAATCTTCTTTGCACACTTTCCAGTTTAACTATGTCTTTCCTATAACATGGTGACCAAAACTGTACACAATACTCCAAGTGCGGCCTCACCAATGACTGACGCAACTGTAACATAAAGTTCCAACTCCTGTACTCAGTGCCTCGACTGATGAAGGCCAAAATGCTAAAGGCCTTCTTCACCACCCTGTCCACCTGTGACACCACTTTCAACAAACCATGTACTTGTATTCCTAGGCTCCTCTGTTCCATATCACTCCTCAGGACCTTATCATTTACTATAATGAATCCTCCTTTGGTTTAACTTTCCAAAGTGCAACACCTCACACTTATCTGTATTGACTTGCACTTGCCAATCCTCAGCCCACTTCCCCATCTGATCAAGGTCTCTCTGTAATTTTTGATAACCTTCTTCACTATCAATGATACCTCCTAATTTTGTATCATCCACAAACCTCCTAATCATGCCTTGTACATTCACATCCAGATCATTTATGTAAATAACAAATAACAATGGTCCCAGCACCAGCCCCTGTAGCACACCACTAGTTACAGGCCTCCAGTCTGAGAAACAATCTTCAACCATCACCCTCTGCTTCCTACCATTGAACCAATTTTGAATCTAATTAGCCAGTTCTCCCTGAACCCCATTCAACCTAACCTTCATGACTAGCTTGTCGTGTGGGATCTTGTCAAAGGCCTTACTAAAGTCCATATCGACAACATTCACTGCCCTACCCTCATCTATCCTCTTGGTTACTTCTTCAAAAACCTCTAAAAGATTTGTCAGATATTACTTCCTGCGCACAAATCCATGCTGACTATCCCTAATCAGACCTTGACTATCCAAATGTCAGTTGTTCCTATCCCTCAGTATCCCCTCCAATAACTTGCCTACCGCTGATGTCAGGATCACTGGCCCATAGTTCCCTGGCTTGTCTTTGCTACATTTCTTAAACAATGGAACAACATTAGCCACACTCAGTCTTCCAGAACTTCACCAGTGGCTAAAGATGAAGTAAAAATCCCTGCAAGGGCCTCTGCAATTGCTTACCTGGCCTCCCACAATGTCCAAGGATAGAGTTGATCAGGCCCAGGGGATTTATCCACCTTGATGTGATCTAAAGCTGCAAACACCTCCTCTCTGGTAATAGATATGCAGTCCAAAACATCCCCACTTGTTTCCCTTATTTCCTTAGCATCCCTGATTCTATCTTCAGTAAACACTGAGGAGAAATATTCATTAAAAAGCTCCCCCATCTCCTGTGGCTCCACACACAGACAGCCATGCTAATCTTTAAGGGGACCTATTCTCTCCATAGTTACTCTTTTGCTCTTAATATAGCGGTAGAACCTCTTGGGATTATCTTTAACCTTACCTTCCAGATCCAAGGTAAGTTCAATGCATATGTTCCAATGAGGTTTTCCCAGTTCCTCTGTCTGTTGCATATGTTCCGATGAGGCAAACTTTGACAAGGGAGCCTCTGAAATGTCCACCTTCTTCCTCGACCGAGGATTCCCCAGCATTGTTGTCAACAGGGCCCTCAACTGGGTCTGACCCATCTTCTGCACTTCTGCTCTCACTCCTCTCTTGCCTCCCGCAACAGTGATACGGTTCCCCTTGTCCTTACCTACCATCCCACCATCATCCACATCGAGAAGATCCAGATACCATTTCCATCACCTCCAGCAAGATGCCACCACCAGACACATATACCCCTCCCCTCCCTTGTCCGCCTTCTGTAGGAACCATTCCCTCTGGGACACCCTGGTCCACACTTTCTTCACTCCCAACATCCCCCCCACAGCCCCACGGCACCTTCCCCTGCAACCACTGAAGGTTTAATATTTACCGTTTTCCTCCCCACTATCCAAGGGCCCAAATGCACCTCCCAGGTGAAGCAGTGCTTTATGTGCACTGCCCACAATTTAGTCTGCTGCATTTGCTGCTCACAATGTGTTCTCCTCTACACTGGGGAAACAAAGCATAGACTGGGTGACCGATTTGCAGAACATCTACGTTCTGCCTGCAAGAATGACCCTGAGCTTCCAGATGCCTGCCACTTTAACACAACACCCTGTTTCCTGGCCAACATGTCTGTCTCTGCCTTGTTGCAGTATTCCAGTGAAGCTCAGCGCAAGCTGGAAGCACAACATTTCATTTTTCACTCGGGGACCCTGCAGTCCTCCACACTCAATATCGAGTTCAATAATTTTGGGGTCTGAAGTGTCCCATGTCCTAGGCCCCTTCCCCACACATCAGGCCTTGTTATCACATAGTCTGCCATTACAGACTACCTACTGTTAGCCACCAACAGTCTTCATTAACAGCTATTCACTTGAAACGTTAACTCTGATTTCTCTTCACAGATGCTGCCAGACCTGCTGAGGTTTTCCAGCAACTTCTGTTTTTGTTTCTGAAGTCCTGAGGTTTATGGGTTAAACCACCACCTCCACCTCCCCACCAAACCCCTCCCCCACCCTAATTCCACCTCCACAACTGTTTGTGGAATTTAAAGTATGTGAATACATTTTTGGAATTTAAAAATAGTCTTTGGAGGAGTAACAATTAAGTCATCATCAATTGTTTCCAAATTCCACTTGGTTAATTAATGTTCTTTAGGGATACCTACATTCTGTAGAAGAATCAGAAGAAAATCGTATTCTCACAAGTATGAGGAAAAACATAGTTTATGAAAATATTCTGTTGTGGAATCAACGCCATTTCTCTATTTAACATTTTCATAAATTACTAAGGAAGGATTTAACAACAAATAACCTTGGAAGAACTTAAACCCTTAAAATATAAGCAGAAATGAACAATTGAATCCCTACAGTGTGGAAACAGGCCATTCGGCCCAACAAGTCCACACCAACCCTCCAGAAAACATCCCACCCAGACTCACCAACGCCCCACCCTATCCCTGTAACCTTGCATTTCCCATGGCTAATCCATTTAGCCTACATATCCCTGGACACAATGGGCAATTCAGCATAGCCAATCCATCTAACCTGCACATCTTTGGATGGTGGGAGGAAACTGGAGCACCCAGAAGGAACCCACGCAGACACAGGGAGAATATGTAACCTGCACAAAGACAGTCACCCAAGACTGGAATTGAACCCAGATCCCTGGTGCTACTTGTTTGTTTAAGTCCTATACACGGAATCTTTCCAAAGACTGATTAGAAACTACCTTTTCTTAAGGACTTCGTGAGTTTGAGGCCAATGTAAAGACACTTGCTGGTGCTGGAAGTCTTTTAATAAAGTGAAAATGATTGGCTTTCTGTTTTTAGGCTAATTTGGCAGTACAAGAAAACCGCCTCCAACGGGCCATGAAGGAGTTGGGAAGTGCCCAGGCACAGCTGGATGAGAAGCAAGCTGAGCTCGACAAGGTACAGGCCAAGTTTGATGCTGCCATGAAGGAGAAAATGGTGAGTCACAATCTATAGGACTTCTAGCTGATTGATCAGTACATTCTTCATATTCAAGCCAATTACTGCCTGAAATCATAATGACTAAAATTCAGTTTTAGGTATTTTTCTGAAAAATATTTCCTTCTATGATGCTTAAACTGTGACAAAGTCTGATCGATATATGCCATATTCCAGCATAATAAAACCAAGCAAAGTCAACCTTGATGTGGTAGATGCCAAGATTGAAACAGTCAGGGCTGAATATTAATATTTGGACCCTGTTGAAGAAAGCTTTAACAGCAAGGCCTCAGGAACTTGAAATATCACAGAGCGGGTTTTTTACAATGTATCTTTAGATGAACCCTAACTTTTCTGTTTATTGGAGCATGATAATGATCTGTCTTGACTGTCCAAGCATTGACATTTAAAGGAGCCTTTCTTTTTTGAGGGACAATCAATGACAGTTTAGTTCAGTCATTCACCTCAAAAAAAGGCTCCTTTAAATACCAAGGACTGAGCAATCAGGGGCAGGTCATTAAAATTTCCTAGCTGCCCTTGGAAAGGTATGGCCAGCTGCCTTCTTGAACCACTGCAATCATAGGTTGACAAACAGTGAGAAATGAAATCCAAGATGGCAGCGGAGCAGGGGTCCTGAGCCCACAGCTCGTCTGCTCTACCCGCTTTTGTTTTCTTTCCTTTTTTTTCTCTTTTCTTGTTTTTGTTTTTCTTCACTTATCTTTTATGAGAAGCTCAGTCATGGTGATGGCATCAACAGTGGCACTTGCAGTGAGATGAGCCAAGCACAGACTTGGCATCTCAGTTCCCGACAACTTCTGCATTGACAAGGCAGGCCAGAGTGGACTCTTGACAGCAGTAGCAGAGTCAAGTTTGGGCTGGTGCAGGAGCCGGTGGCCTCAGTGGCAGTTGCATTGGCAAGGTACAGCGAGGACTCATGGTGGCAGCAGCATCGATGGAAGCGAGATAGCGTTAAAGAGTGGCAACTCTTGGTCTGCGAGGGGACTTGTGGCTAGTCGCTCCAGGCCCATAGCTGAGCACTTAACAAGGAGGACTACAACATTGAACTTTATTTCCATAGTTTTCTGCCTTTATATTCTATGTTTTGCTTTATTTTCCTGTGTTTTTAAGATGGCGCCGGAGAGTGGTGACACTACAACACTTTTCACTGTTTTTTGTAACAAAGTACACATAACAGTAAATAAATCAAATCATTCAATCGAATCAGATCTGATCCCAAAGCCATTATCCTGAAGGACAACTGTGTTGTGTCCTATTTCAGCATTAAGCTTATGCAGTGAGCAAATGACACAAGACCCTATTCGCGAGGGGCCGATCTCATAGCACATGAAACTGTAGAAATTCCAATGTGTGTAACTGCCTAGTGAAGACATAAACATCATCCTACAAGTTTCAGTTGACCAGAAATTCAACTGAATTTGCCATATAAATACAGTAGCTACAAGACCATGTCAGAAGCTGAGAACACCGTATCAAATAACTCACCTCCTGACTCTCCAAAGCTTGTCCACCACTGTTAGATCTCATATTTTCCAATGAGAGTCTGAGACGTGGGATGGTTTCAAGTAACCTTTATTGTAATTTAAAGCTTCATATTTCCAGAGCAATAAGACACACAAAAAGCTCCAGAATATCTTAACTTTGAACTTAGAGCACACATGCCCCACTTTGTTTACAATTGGTCAGCAGTACTGAGTTATCCCTTTGTAATTAACTCTCTGGTACAGCATTTTATATAGTTCAAGCTTGCCTCAGTAATTTCAATTTATTTCCAATTAAGCTAATCATATCACTGAAGTGAAAAGAGATGAACAGGCTTATGGTCTACCCTGGACCTTCATGATGTTTCCCAGATACTCTTATCTCCCTTCTTGAAACTTTTCACAATGGCTATTGTATTCAGGTAACATTTGCCAGCTGCACTGAGTTAACTGCCAATTAATTGGATACTTGCCTATCAGTTGAGGACCTTTCCAATTTCTCATTACAGGAAGTATAAAAGAATATTGATGTTTGATCAGTTCAAACAAAGATATATGGTTACACCTAATGTTAGAATTCTTTAGCTAACAAGTTGTGTCTTAATGTCTTCATTCAATCCACATTCCAGTGTCTGCTAATCTCTGTACCTGTGATTCATCTGTCTATGTATTGACACGAGGGGCTGCGTTTACAGTCTGAAACTGGTTTGAACCTTTTCCTCTAATGCTTTTAGTGTTTTTTTGTATATAGGTGGGTCTATAACCCTCCTTCAAAAGCTATGTCTATGATTATTTGAAGGATCTTAACTAAAACCTACTCTTAATATTGTAACAGATTGATTAAATAATTCAAGAGAAACAACTAATTAGTGTGAAATGTTCTTGTCTATACCTTAAGTGTAAGAAACTGCAACTGCACGTTCTATGCCAGTCCAGTAACCTTGAGTCTACAGAGCTACTATTGTTCTACTCGTGAAGACTACATTAAGCAAATATTTTCCCAAGATCACTAACTACCATCAGCCATATTCTCCTGTATTCGCCCAATGGGCAGCAGGCAGCCATTTTGTGCTGCTCAGTCATGGATATTCCTAACAACCACCCACAAAGCACAGGTCAGGAGTGTGATGGCATACTCCCAATTAGCCTGGATCAGTGCAGTTCCAGCAACACTCAGAAAGTTGATACCATCCAGGACAAAGCTGCCAACTTGACTGGCACTACATCCACTCCCTCCATCACTGACACTCAGCTGCAGCAGTGTGTACTATGCTCAAGATGCACTGCAGAAATTCACTGAAGATCCTTAGACAGCACCTTCCAAACACACGACCACTTCCATGTAGAAGGACAAAGGCAGTAGATACTTGAAAACATCACCACCTGCAATTACCCCTCCAAGCCACTCACCATCTTGACATGGAAAAATGTGGTTGTTCCTTCACTGGTAGTGGATCACAATCCTGGAATTCTGAGGTTGTTGACTTGCTCGCTGAACTGGCTTGTATTCGTTCAAACATTTCTTCACCATGCTAGGTGATATCATCGGACCCTCCAATGAAGTGACGTTATTCTACTCCTCTTGGAATTTATTTATATCTGGCTCATTATGGTGAGTAGTGTCAGTTCCGGTTTTGAAATGCATGGATTTGTATATGGATCAAACGTGGTGTTCCCACGTGTGAGTATCTCTCTCTCACACACACACACACACACACACACACACACACACACACTCTTTCTCACACACACATACACTCTCTCTCTGTCACGCACACACAAACACATACGCGCGCGCGCACACACACACATACACACACACTCACACATACACAAACACACACACACATACACACACAAATACACAAACACACACACATACACACACACACACACACATACACACACACATACACAAACACACACACACATACACACTCACACACACACACACATACACAAACACACACACACATACACACTCACACATACATATACACATACACACACACTCACACACACACACACA
>JAHRHZ010000279.1:2635200-2655236 GCA_024137785.1 Ginglymostoma cirratum | reverse complement strand
AGCATCAGAGGAGCAGGAGCTTTCCTGCTCCTCTGATGCTGCTTGGCCTGCTGTGTTCATCCAGCTCTACACCTTGTTATCTAAGTGAACTGGTGATGTGCCATGATGAAGCGGTTATCTTGGGAGATGTTAGACATCAAGGTCTTTGGATTTGGGATGCATGCAGTCGCTTTCCATGGAGCATGCCCAGAGATGTTGATGCCGAGTTTCCAGGATTGAGGTATGAAGGAACAAACAGTGAGGTGGAGTCACCAGGTAACTGCTTTGACATTCATGTCGGGAATTCTTGGTGTTTGCTTTCTCTCCAGTTGAATGGATGGAGCGTAGGTAATAATACGGGTGATAATGAATGATAATCCATTCAAATAGGCTTCTCGCAGCTCACTAGTAAGAATCTCATCTTGCTATCCAACACGTGGTTGGGAAATGGGACATTTTTATTTCAATATTGATGGTATCCTTACTGGGTGTCTAGTCTTATTCCCCAGTGTCCTTACCATCGCACATGTCGTTCCTCCAGGGTTGGAAAGATTCCACCTAATATTTCTGTTGACTTTAATTTTTCTTATATAGGTTTGAGGGGATATTTCAGCATACTCAGAACAAGTATATTCCCACCATAAATGAAAGTTCAAAAGGGAGGACTCACCATCCATAGTTTACTAAGTAGTTAGGGAATGCATCAAACTCAAGGAAAAAGTATATTAATGTGAAAAGGTGAGCGGCCAGTCAGACTATTGGTAAGAATATAAAGAACAGCAGAGAATGACTAACGTGTCAATTAGGAGAAGAAATTAAAATGTGACAGGATGCTAGCTTGGAATGTAAAAATAAATGGCAATAGTTTCCATAGGTACTCGGTAAAGAAAAAGTGTAAGTGAAGTGAGTGTTGGTCCTGTGGAGTGAGAATTGTGAATTCATGGTACACATTGAAAAAATGATAAATGTAATGAATTAGTATTTTTCTTATGTCTTCACCACTGAGGATCTGAAAATATTCCAGCAACTTTTTTTTACAATTCATTCACAAGATGTGGGCATCACTGGCTAAGACAACATTCATTGCCCATCCCTAATTGCCCAGAGGAGAGAAAAGAGTTAACCACATGCTGCGGTTCTGGTATCATATGTAGGGTCACCTTGATAACAGATTTCCTTCCTTAAAATGGATATTAGTGAAAGTGACAGGTTTTTACAACAATTGACAATAGGCTTTTACTGATTTGAAATTTCACCAGCTCCCACAGTGGGATTCCAGTGTCCAGAGCATTAGCCTAGCATTCTAGAATAATAGACTAGTGATCTTACTAATATGCCATTGCCTCCCAATCAGAAAGTGCAGGAGCATGAGGAATGGAGTGAACGTCAGTCAAGCAAACTGATAGAGTCGTGGGCTAACAAGTGTCTGAGTCCAGATGGACTTCATCCCAGAATCTTAATGGAGGTGACTAATGGGATGCTTGGTGTTAATTTTGAAAATTCCCTCAATTCAGAAAAGATTCCATTGGACTGAAAAGCTGCAAATAAGAAGTGGGGACAGGAAACAGGAAACTATATGTTAGTTAGCTTGATACCTGTCATGGGGAAGATGTCATAATCTATCATTAAAGTGATTATAGATTTCCACTTGCCAATATTCAAGGTCATAAGAGTCGTAAAATCATAGAATTCGGAAGTCAGCATGGTTTTCTAATGGGAAATCGTGTTTAACCAATTTATCGGAATTTTTGGAGAGTCTGTTAGTAGGATTTTCAGAAGGCATCTGATGTAGTGCCTCATTTGGTACCTTAAATGGAAGATAAATTGGGAAAAGGGGGAGGTTCAATAGGACCTGAGTGACCTTGTATATCAGTCACTGAAAGTAAGCATGCAGCTGCAGCAGGCAGTCAAGAAGGCAAATTTGCATTGGCCTCCATAGTGAGGGGGCTCTGATGATATTTGTATGTTACCTCTATCTGGTGAACTACAGTCCACTCTTAACTGATCCCTCCACCCCCTTGGGAAAAGGCTGATACATTCCAGTCTATCCATGCCATTCACAGAAGGGACTGTTCTGAGGAAGGGTCACTTGACCTGAAACATTAACTCTGCTTTCTCTCCACTGATGCTTTTGCAGCTTCTGCTGTTCTTTCTGGTTTTATTTACTAATAGTACCAGGAGGCCATCGTCTCTCCTGTTGTGTACATTTAAACAGTTTCTCCTTGGTTCCTGGGATAGAATCAGATCTTTTCTATTCAGAACTTACCTCAGAGCTAGAGACATCTTTCTTTTTTAAAATGTGAAAATCCTTTCTCATTCTATCTTCTTCTAATCTCTTTTTTTCACTTCACTCTTTCCCTTTGCAATGGTATTTCTTTTTCCTTTTCCTCTCTCTGAAATGTGATTTCCTTTATCGCTCTGTGATTTCTCCTTTTCCAACTGAATCTGTGCCAGTGTAGCGTTATCTTCTTTTGATTCAACACAGCCCTCTGCCTCGTTGACTCCACTCCAGGTGCATGACCAAAATTAGCTCTGTCACTGATCAAGCAATGTGTTCAAGTAATGTACATGTTATTCCCAGGTTTGGGTAAGAACAACCAGGTCAAAGTCCATTATTAAGGAAGAGATTGCAGAGTACTTGGAAGTGTATGGTAAAATAGGGTGAGTCAGCGCAACTTCATCAAGGGGAAGTCATGCCTGACAAATCTGTTAGAATTCTTTGAAGAGGTAACGAGCAAGTTAGACAGAGGAGAGGCAGCTGACATGATCTCTTTGGATTTCCTAAAGGCCTTTCACAAGATGCCACACAGGAGGATGCTAAGTAAGATAGGAGCCTGTGGTGTTATGAGCAAGGCACTGGCATGGAGAGAGGATTGGCTGACTGGCAGAAGGCAGAGAGTAGAGATAAATGGGTCTTTTTCAGGATGGCAGCCAGTGACTAGTGGAGTTCTGCGGGGGTCAGTGGTTGGGACCACAAATATTCACATTATACATTAATGATCTGGCTGAAGGAACTGAGGACATTGTTGCTAAATTTGTATGTGACACAAGACAGGTGAAAAGTAGTGTTGAGGAAGAGGAAATGCTGCAGAAGGACTTGGACATGCTAAGCGAGTGGGCAAACAAATGGCAGATAAAATACAATGTGGAAAAGTGTGAAGTAAAGCACTTTGGGAGAAGGAATAGAGGTTTAGACTATTTTCTAAATGGGAAAAGGCTTTGGAAATCTGAAACACAAAGGGAATTGGGAGTCCAAGTTCAGCATTCTCTTATGAATAACATGCATGTTAAATGGCAGTTAGGAAAGCAATGTTCACGTTCATTTCCAGAGGGCTAGAATACAAGAGCAGGGACATACTGCTGAGGATCCATAAGGCTCTGGCCAGACACATTTGGAATTTTTTGAGCAATTTTGGGACCCAGATTTAAGGAAGGATGTTTCTGGTATTGGAGGGGTCTAGAGGAGGTTTGCAAGAACAATACCAGCAATGAAGGTGTTGAAGACTCTGGGTCTGTACTCAATAGAGTTTAGAGGGATGAGGAGGGATCTGATTGAAACTTGTAGACTATTGATAAAGTGCCAGTTTGGCTCTGGCCTGTACTTGCTCTGCAGTCGCTCCGGGACCCAGCCCGCGTGCTCTGCTGCCGTCGCTCCAGGACTCAGCCCCGGCCCATACTCACTCTGCTGCTGTTGCTCCAGGACCTGCCCCCTGTGCTCTGCTGTCGTTGCTCCAGGACTCAGCCCGTGCTTGCTCTGCTACCGCTGTGGGACTCAGCCCATGTGCTCAGCTCCCACTCGGGCTCCAGCTGTGACTATCTCCCTTGACGCCATTCTCCAGGCAGGAGTAGTTAAAAGTTGTTGGGTTCAGGGAGGGGGCGGGAGGGGGGGGGGGTGGGTGTGGATGAAGGAAAAAATATTGCAAAGAGGAGTAAAAAGAAGAAAAGGAAAATTAGCTGGTGAACAGGGGAGCTCTAACTGAAACATCTGGAGCCCCAAGTACTGATCTTTATGATATCTTGCTAGTTACCACTAGTAGGAGAGACTAGCACCAAGGTCACAGCCTCACAGTGAAGGGATGACCCTTTCGAACTGAGATAAGGAGGAATTTCTCCAGCCAGAGGGTGGTGAATCTGTGACACACATTGCCACAGAAAGCTGTGGAGGCCAAATCATTGAGTCTATTTAAGAAAAGGATTGATAGGTTCTTGATTAGTAAAGGGATTGAGGGCTGGGAGAGAAGGCAAGAGAGTGGGTTTGAAAAACATATCAGCCATGATTGAATGGTGGAGTAGACTCCATGGACTGAATGAGCTAATCCAACTCATATATCTTACAGTCAGTGATGATGTGATTAATTGCTGAAATGTTGCTGGGTTATTTTTCCTCCAAGTGGCACAATATTACATTGCTGAAGTCCATTTGGTGTTACAATAACTGGTAGTAATCCGGCTCCAACAGTCAATAGAGATTGCCAATGATCCTCTAACAAATCAATTGTCGTGACAAATCATTACTGTCGATATAGTCTTCCAGTTGGATCTGAATCCTCCATTGATACCAAGCTGACGTGATCTGTCTGGTTTTGGCACCATTGCAATAGGTGAACTCCAGTTGCCTTGTCTTGTTTCAGAGATGTCATTTTACAAGTCATAAACTTTATAAACCTCTGACAGTGATACATTACTCTCATGAGTTTTACCTATCAATCTGTTTGCACGGGCAATGGGCAGTTTTCTTTCAGCAATTTAATTTGTTCACTACCTTTTCAAGTGACAAAGGAGCCTCAACATCATTCTTCTCAAATGTTTGTAGAATTTATGCAAATTTAAACAGTTAGATTATGGCTCAGGTTTTCCTTTTTGAAATTCACTCTCTTTATAATTTTCTCTCTTCTGAATCTAGTTTAAGGCTCTAAATGCTCTATATATCCCTTTTCCCTCAAGTTCAAGCCTTCTCATTTCCATTTAGATCCATTTCAACGACAATACCCTTTCCTTCCTAATCTCAAACTGCCTTATTCCTCTTTCATGTTCAAGCTGCGTGAAGTGTATAATAATAACTACCATTGATGTCCCATTGACTGGGGTACCTGGTCTCCCATATATTTCCACCAATCCTAAATGCTGTGCCAATATGTTAGATTATCGTTGCTTTCATAGTTTTTGCAGGAAATTTCTGATTTGACTAATTTGACAGTTCTATTACCTTAGCCTTAGCTAAAGCTAGTCAGCCAGTCAAGGATACCTGCTCCATTTGCAGAAAGGTTTTAGCTGCTTTCAATGTCATCACATTTTAATAATATGTGAAACGTGGCATCTGTCCCTTTTATCAGCTTTCATGAATAAACGCAAAACACTACTAATTGCAAGCTTTAAAACATGGCAAAATGAGTTACTAGCTACAACTATGCGAACTTAAATTGCACACGCATTCATATACAGAAAGGACGAGATAGAACATAAAGCTCCGCAGAGTTATTACCTGTAGGAATGAAAAGGTAAAAACAAAATCTTGAGTAACAAGAATCCCCACAAGGAGATAGGGGTGGGGGTGATAAGGTGAGTTTCTCAGTTTTTTTGATTTATGTCAACAAGATTGTGCTGCTGTTGGTAGATCTTCAGTTCAGATAGCCACTCAATTTATTAAATTAGCAGTTCATTTATCAGAGTCTTTTTCCTAATTTATACAGAGAGGGCAAGGAGAGTGAGTGAGTGCATTACTCTCTTGGAAACCTATCCACAACTGTAAGGGTTTTCTTCTCTCAGTTAGACATCTGTCTTTACTGCAGGTTTCTTGGCGATCTCTTTTCAATTATACCACTTTGCATGCAAACAGAAACTAAAAAATCCAAAAGTTGTTTCTAAGCAATACACAACATTAAACACCTTCGACTGGCTTCTTTAGCAAAAGCAACAAATTGATCTCATCTCCCTCTGAGTATCTCTGGTGAAGCATCAGACAATTCCACTTTTGAGAACCCAGGTTTTTGATAACCTCTCTGTCCATCACCCCAACTCAACCCCTGCCCTTGTCAAATCTCCTAATTTGCCAAAAAAAGGTGATTCTATTTCAAACTCTTAACTTCATATCCAAGCAAAGCATATTGTATTTTGTTGTGAGATGTAATATACATTTGTGAGATTTTTCTCTGTCACACTTGGATTCCTTCAGGGAGTGTCGTGGAATACCATACGTTACATGCTCGGAGAGGTTCAGTATGGAGGCCGAGTCACAGACGACTATGACAAACGCCTCCTCAACTGTTTTTGCAAGGTAATCCCACTTTTCTACAAGGAAATGGCTTTACAAAGTGTAAGTGGATGTTTTTGGGGCGTGTGGAGATTTTACGATAGAGTTTCTACTTTGGATGCAATTGAAAATATAGAACAACCTTCCCTCCAAGTTGTAGCTCCTTTAAGAAACAACTTACTTTCTCATCTTCCTCCACAATCTCTTTTGTATAATGCTGAACATAAGCTGTGCCTTGAACAACTGGAAACATTTTAAAATATATCCATTAAAATATTTCCTTAAAAAAAAGACTCAATCTGTTTAACTTGATAGAGTTTGCTTGCATAGCTGAAAATGGTTCAACATGAAAATGCTTTTGCTTTTAAACACAATGTCAATCACTGTCTGGGACTAAACTCATTTGAAATTTCAAATAAGCACTTTAAAATAAACAATGTGTCTGTTATTTTGGAGTCCAACACTCAGTATTTTCTTAAAGTATTTTCAACATACCTCCATGTCCTTGCATATATGTGAGACTCAACTTGATTTTCACATTTTCGTTGAAGTGTTTAATTCAACCTGGGATAAGCGGCTAGTGACCAACTTTAAGCTAAATGACTTTTAAACTAGTGCAAAAGTTCAAAGTTTGCTAAATATGGTTGGTGCTTAAAATCTTTTGCACCTATTTGCAATTAAAAAGAATGAGAACAACTAAATTAAAAATCAACCCTGTTTTGGAACCTGTATTGGTGCAAATTACAAAGCTGTCTGATAGGAGAATGTAACAGTATTGAGCATTTGACACACCTCCATGGCAGGTGGGACAAGACCCTCCAGTTTGATTAATATTATAACTTTTATTATTTCTGTTGTATGTGCTGGATTAATGCGTCTCATTAAACTGAAGGAGTTTTTTGAGAAAGGAATCAAAAACTTGATGAGGCAGAGTGGGAGATGTTGTTTACTTGGACCAGCCTTTATAAAAGTTTCACATGTTAAACTAATTAGTAAAGTCAGATCACATGGGATTCACGGTGAGCTTGCCAATTGGACATAAAATTGGCGTTATGGTAGGTGACAGAG
The DNA here is from genome assembly GCA_024137785.1 of Ginglymostoma cirratum. Classification (NCBI taxonomy): domain Eukaryota; kingdom Metazoa; phylum Chordata; class Chondrichthyes; order Orectolobiformes; family Ginglymostomatidae; genus Ginglymostoma; species Ginglymostoma cirratum. The sequence goes on along the minus strand of JAHRHZ010000279.1, from coordinate 2,647,939 downwards.
GTGATGGTAGAGGGTTGTTATTTGGACTGGAAGCCTGTTACCAGTGGTGTTCCACAGGGATCAGTACTGGGTCCACTTTTGTTTGTTATTTACATAAATGATATGGCTGAGAATATAGGAGGCAATGGTTAGTAAATTTGCAGATGACACCAAAATTGGTGGGACCATGGACAGTGAAGACAAAAACATGTTGGTCGATTGAGCACATAGGCTGAGGAGTGGCAAATGGAGTATAATTTGGATGAAAGCAAGATATTGCATTTTCATAAAACAAATTAGCGCAGGACTTTTACAATTAATGGTAAGGCTCAGGATAGTGTTGTAAAACAGACAGACTTAGAGGTTCAGATACGAATTCTTTGAAATTTGTATCATAGGTAGACAGGATGGTTAAGAAGGTGTTTAACACGCTTGCCTTCTTTACCCTGACCTTTGAGTGTAGGAGTTGGGACGTCATGTTGCACAGGACGTTGGTGAGGCCTCTTCTGGAGTACTGTGTGCAGTTCTGCTTACCCTGTTGTATGAAGGATATTATTAAACTGGAGGGTGTTCAGAAAAGATTTACCAGGATATTGCCGGGAATAGATAGTTTGAGTTATAAGAAGACAGGCTGGGACTTTTCTCACTGAAGCGTAGGAGGTTCAGGGGTGACCTGACAGAGGTTTATAAAATCATGAGGGCCATAGATAAGGCATAGATAAGTAAAAGTCTTTTCCCAAAGATGGGATATTCAAAAGTAGGGGCCATATTTTTAAGGCCAGACGAGAGACAGATTTAAAAAGGACATGGGCAAATATTTTACACAAAAAGTGGTTAGTATGTGGAATGAACTGCCAGAGGAAATGATGGGTGTAGGTACAGTTGCAAGGTTTAAAAGACATTTGGATCAGTACATGAATAGGAATGTTTTGGAAAGATATGGGGCAAAAGCAGACAGGTGGGACTAGTTTAGTTTGGGAACATGGGTGGCATGGACTAGTTGGACTGAAGGGTCTGTTTCTGTGCTGTACAACTCTGTGACTCCATTGGCTCGTGTGAAACAGTTGTGTTTGCAGCTCTGAGCCAGAAGGTTTATTCAAGTTTCACCTACTTCAGAGATTTGGTATAACATATGTGAGCTGGTTAATTTACTTTTTTGGCGGGATGGAAGGAGACTGTAACCCAATTCAAGAAGTAGAAAAGTTTCCCCATCAACACAGTACACTTGTCACACCTAGGAAATAGTGCAGAAAAATGGATTAATGAAGATGCTCTGAAGTTGGACAGATAATGTTCCTCAAACCAAATAGCAGAATGTTATCTTACTCAGATTGTAAATACAGATTTCTTTCATAACCTTTGCTCCTTCTTTAAAAAAGAGAATTTGGAGATAGGAAAATTACTGTCCTTGGCCAACCCTTTAAAGCCTGTTGAATTATTCTGCTTTGTTTTTCTTGTATCTCTGAATTTTTCTCATCTATGTTAATATTAACCCTTTTTTAAATAACTTAATTGATTTTTTATAACATTGATTGAACTACATTCAGTAAATAGCTATAACTTAATCTAAAAGAATTTTTTTTGGGTGAAAACATACAATGTGGTTTTGTTTTTGTGCACTTGTTATGCAGGTGTGGTTCAATGAGAAGATGTTCGATTCCAAGTTCAGTTTCTACACTGACTATGTTATCCCAATCTGTACCAGTGTGGAGTCCTATTTAGAGTATATTCAGACATTACCTGCCGTTGACACCCCTCAAGTGTTTGGCCTACACCCAAATGCTGACATCACGTAAGTAAGATCAGAATTAACTCCCACCTAATACCTGAGGACACGGTAAAGATCATCTATTTTTGTTCTCTATTCCCTGGAATAATTGGACTACATCCCTTAGTGAACAACAGAGATGTAGAGTCGAAACTTGTGGTGACACATCAAGTCCTGTTACTGGGATTGAAGCCTGTCAAACAATTGACAGGCTAATGTTGGAATGGCCCATTCTCTCTGTTTTCCACATTAATCAGAGTGCTGCCAGCTCAGCAGCCACACACTGAGACTGTTCCACCATGAAATAACTCCACAGAGGTCTGTATTCCATCACCAAGTCACCCGTTATTTACACATGGAGGGCCCTTGACACTGATCCAGCTCTCAGAGTGAACAGGATGTCTGACACCCCTGTTTATATCTGACAGCCAGGGTTCCCTTTTGGGGCTGTTAATCTGGTCCAACCAGGGAAATCATATTCTATGTGATCCACCTGGCTGACCTTGTTACAATCACACCATCCCTCCCTCTCTGAGTCCAAGGACATAGACCAGGTGGGCTTTTTTGCAGCTCCTCCTGGGGCATTTTTCCAACTCTGCCTCTGATATGGGCACTGTCTAATGCACAGACGGTCAAAGCGTCTCGCAAGAAATTAGTTCTCTTCTTCAAGCAGCAAAGGCATCTAGATGGAAACATCTGCCATGTCGATCTCAGATTCCAAGGAATCGTCAATTCTAAATGGAGAGGGAGAGCCCACTGGTTCCAGAACAGTCATAAAGATATTCAAGGAGCCGGGCACATTTTGCTCCCGCACTGTTTATGAGTTTGCAGCTTCCATATGGTTCATGTGCTTGTTCAGGACTGTCATGCCTACCTGAACTTCACAAGTCACTAGACCTGACCTTGTGTCAACAATGTTTCTTACATGTGCAGGGCCATATCCATGGTTCCAACACCAAACTTCGTCCCCTGCAGTAAACTATCTCTCTCGCTTAGCAGAGTCTTCAGTCTGGCATTGGCGTTCCTGATTCTGTTTCACCCTCCTTCCCCCCTATCTGGGAAGATCAGATTTAACCTGGTGTGGAGTCTTGTCCCCATTAGCCACTCTGCTGGAGCTATCCCTATAGTTGCATGAGGGGTGGTCCTATAACCAGATGGGAATGGAGAAAGTTTGGTATCGAGTGAAGTTGTAGGCTGTTTCTTTAAGCCTGCCTTCAATGCTTGGACTGCTCTTTCCCCCAACCTTATGTATCGAATCTCATTTGACTTTAGGAAATACTCAAATTCCCAGCTGGTAAACAATAGTCCGTTGTCTGCCCAACACTTCTGGGAACCTGTGTATTGCAAAAGCTGTGCACAGTATCTCTATTGTCATCCCATGTTTGATGAATGAACTCTCCGCATGTTCAGCCATTTTGAGTGGGCATCCGCAATGACTAAGAACACTGAGCCAATGGAAGGACCTGCATTGTCAACATGTAACCGAGTCCAGTGTTTACCCGGACATTCCCACAAATGTGGGGCAGCTGCTGTCGATAGTTTTTGTTGGCACTCTGAGCACTGCTCTACTGACAGAGCCATGTTTGCATCCTGTCCCGGCCACCAGACATAATATCTCACCAGCATATTCATTTTGGAAACCGCTGAATGATCCTGGTGGAGTTTAGCCAGTATCTGACAGCAACCTTTGCTCAGGACAATCACTCTCGGTCCCCATAATAATATGCCATCCTCTATTGTTATCTGGTCTCTCCTGGTCCAGAATGGTTTCAGTTCTGGTTGTGACGGCCCTTTGATTCCCTCATCACCAACAGCTGTTTCAGTTTAGACTGGACCGGATTTTCTGCATCCAAAGCCTACTATTGTCAGCTGTGACTAGAAGTGTGTCCAGAAAATTTAAAACCATTATGGATTCTTCCAGTGGGTGGGTGGATGCCAGTGGGAGACAGCTTAATGCATCCACATTTGCTACTCGCTAAATTTGACCAGCTACGGTGGCAGTCCTTGTCCTCTTTAAGAGGATCTAGGAGGAGTTAATCATAGAATCTTCACAGTGTGAAAGCAGGCCATTCAGTGCGTTGAGTCCACACTGACCATCCGAAGAGCATCCTACCTAAATCCACCTCCCTACCTTAACCATGTAACCTCACATTTCCAATGACTAGCCAACCTTCCCTGGAACTATTAACCATTTAGCATGGCCAATTCATCTAACCTGTACATCTTTGAACTGTGGGTGGAAACCAGAGCACCGAGGAGAAACCCATGCAAACACAGGGAGAATGTGCAAACTTCACTTAAACAGTCACCTGAGGTTAAATTCAACCTGGGTCCCTCATCCTGTGAGGCAGCAGTGCTAACCATTGAGCTACTCTGCCCCTGGTATTCCCAGGTGGTCTCCTATCCAAGTACTAACCAGGCCTGAGTCTGCTTAGCTTACAAAATCAGGCAATATCAGGTGTTTTCAGACTACCAAGGCTGTAGGCAATATAGTCCTTTATGATTACAAATTTACATCCATAAAGGTATTGATAGAACTTCCTGACTCCAAATATGATAGCCAAACCCTCCTTCATATTTATGCTATGGATTGGCCAAAGTCCTGGATGCAAATGCCACTAGGTGTTCCAGTTCATTGGGTTACCCATGAGCTGATACTATCCTGATGCCTTATGGGGTGGCCATCAGATCTCACTTGGGATCATAGTGTGCCAGCACCTTAAAGAATGATTGCTTTTTCTTCACTTTCCTGAAGGCTATGGCTTGGCAATACAACCATTTCCAGGGTTAGAGATAACAAGGTGTAGAGCTGGATGAACACAGCAGGCCAAGCAGCATCAGAGGAGCAGCCTGCTGTGTTCATCCAGCTCTACAACTTGTTATCTCATATTCTCCATCATCTGCAGTTCCTACTATCTCTGAAATCATTTCCAGGGTTAGTTTTTTTTAAGGGTTGATGCAAAGGTGCCATGATGGAGGCCAGGTCATGTATGAACTTTCTGTAATAATTTACCAGCCCAAGGAAAGATCTGAGCTCTGGCACTGATATGGGAGTTGGGGCACCTTTGATTGCCCTCACTTTATTTTTCAATGGTATAATCCCACCCTCGTCACCGCTGAAATAACTCCACAGAGGCTGGCCTCCCATCACTAAGTCACCCTTGATTTACACATGGAGAATCCTTGATACTGAGTCAGCTCCCTCAGAGCCAACTCTCAGAGTGAACAGGATGTCTGATATAACACAGTGTGGAGCTGGAAGAACACAGCAGGTCAGGCAGCATCAGAGGAGCAGGAAAGTTTCGGGTCGAGATCCTTCTTCAGCTTGATTTACACATGATTATTTTCTGAAGTTCTTTTGGCCCATCTCTGCTGTCTGTCTAAAGTTGTTGACTTCTTTCTGGTGTTCAGTCCAATGGATGCAAGTTGTCCACTGATAACCTCTCCACATTTTCAGATGAGCCTAATCAGTGATGCTCTGTTAAAAGCCAGGAACCTGAAATGTTAATTCTGTTTCTCTTTACAATATTCCCAGCATTTCTGTTTTTATTTGACAGTTCCAAAATTCACAGTATTTCATTTCACATCAAACTTGTGAATTTCTTAACTGATTTATTTACTCACTGACTTATCCAATTAAACCATCAGAGTAACCCACAAGAGAATAAAGGTAGTTTAGCCACATTTGCAGTAATCTAGAAAGCCTAAAGCTTCCAGGTTGCAATGTGATAATGGATTCCTTAGCCTTAAAACAAGATCTGCATGTATTTTTATCTTTCTCTTCAGGTACCAGAGTAATACTGCGGCTGAAATTCTCAACACGATCACCAATATTCAGCCAAAAGAAAGTGCTGGAGGAGGAGGAGAGACTCGGGAAGCCACTGTCTTTAAACTGGCTGACAGTATGCTGCTAAAGCTGCCCCCTGATTACTTGGCACATGAGGTACTTTAATTTACTGGGTTAGTAGGCATCATAAGGGACACTGAGCTCCATCCATATTTGGCCTCTCAAAGCCAATGTCTTTGGTATTGCGAGGTAAGTGCTGTGTCATGTCTCACAGACAATATGTCGGAAATCCTTCGTTACATCATCACACTATATTACTTGAGGATGAAAAGATCTGACTCCATCATACTCCTATCATATCACTTGAAGCATGACATGCTGCAAGAATCATGTTGTTCTATATAACTTATTGATTAATGTAAGAACCAGACACTGATCTGCCTGTAAATGTAATATATCTGTATAATACTACTTATAACAGATATCTGTTGAATCCTTCAATATTACAACATCAGTGCCCAGTTTCTTTCACTACAAGGAATAGCGTAAGCAAAGCTACGTCAGTGGTTCATGAAGACAGACCTGGCAACTGAAAACTGGACTTCTATCAGACACTGTGTACCATCAGCAGCAGCAGATTGTATTCAATCACAATCTCTAAACTCGTGACCTGGACTATATCCCACTCTACCATGGCCATCAGGCCAGAAAATCAAGTTGCCCTCCAAGTGACTCACCATCCTGACTTAGAAATATATTACCATTCCTTCACTGTCACTGAGTCAAAATCCTGGAGTTCTCTCCATAATGCCATTGTTGGTCGACCTACATCACGTGGACTGCAGGAGTTTAAGAAGGCAGCTCCCCACTACCTTCTCGTCGGCAACTAGGGATGGCAATAAATCCTGGTGCAGCCAGGGATGCCCACATCCCACGAGTGAGTTTAAAAAACCCTGGTGAAGCTACAAAACAAGACTAGTTGCATAGAAACAGAGAAACTAGGTGCAGGAGTAGGCCGTTCAGCTCTTCAAGCCTGCACCACCATTCTGTATGACCGTGCAATTTCAGTATCCCATTCCCGCTTTCTCTCCATACCCCTTGATCCCTTTATCCGCAAGGGCCATGTCCATCTCCCTTTTGAATATATCTAATAAACATGCCCCAACAGCTTCCTGTGAGAGAGAATTCCGCAATTCCACAACTCTCTGAGTGAAGAAATTCTTCCTCATCTCAGTCCTGAATGGCTTACCCCTTATTCTGAGGCTTTGATCCCTAGTTCTGGACCTCTCCAACATTGGGAACATTTTTCCCACATCTAGCCGGTCCAGTCCCATCATGATTGTATGTGTTTCTATGAGATTCCCCCTCATTCTTCTGAATTCCAGTGAGTACAAGCCCAGTTGACCCAGTCTTTCCTCATAAGTCAGTCCTGCCATCCTGGGAATCAGTCTGGCGAACCTTCACTGGACTCCCTCATTAGCAAGAATGTCCTTCCTCGGACTAAGAGACCAAACTGCACACAATACTCAAGGTGTGGCCTCACCAAGGCCCTGTATAACTGCAGCAAGACATCCTTACGCTGATACTCAAATCCTCTCACTATGAAGGCCAGTATGCCACTGGCTTTCCTCACCACCTACTACACCTGCATGTCAACCTTCAGAGACTATTCCACCATGACACCCAAGTCTCATTGCACCTCACCTTTTCCTAAACTGCCACCATTCAGATAATAATCTGCCATCATGTTTTTGCAACTAACATGGATAACTTCACATTTATCCACATTTGCCAGGTATTTGCCCACTCAGCCATCCTGTCCAAGTCATCCTGCAATCTCTTAGCAGCACACACTGCCACCCAGCTTAGTGTTATGTGAAAATGTATAGATATTGCATTCAATTCCTTTGTTCAAATCGTTAATGTATATTGTGAACATCTAGGGTCCTAGCACTGAACCCTGCAATACCCCATTTGTTACAGAGATAGCAGGAACTGCCGATGCTGGAGAATCTGAGATAACAAGGTGTAGAGCTGGGTGAACACAGCAGGACAGGCAGCATCAGAGGAGCAGGAAAGCTGACGTTTCAGGTTGAGACCCTTCTTCAGAAGAAGCATCTTGACCCGAAACGTCAGCTTTCCTGCTCCTCTGATGCAGCTTGACCTGCTGTGTTCATCTAGCTCTACACCTTGTTATCTCAAATACCCCATTTGTCACTGCCTGCCACTCTGAAAAGGAGCTATGTCAACCAGCTAGAACCAGCATAATGACAAAGCTGCAGTATTCATAGCCATCTTCACTCAGACCTCTTCCAGGGGCCACTGCAATAACAAATGCTTGTCTCCAGCTAATTTTAATCATTCCACGTCAATATCAACAAAGACCTGAAGACACTGAAAACTGCAAAGGCTATGGGGTCTGACAATATTCAGTCAATAATACTGAAGATTTATGCTATAGAATGTGCTGTACCCCAAGCCAAGCAGTTCCAGCAGAGTTGTTCCCATACTGGCATTTATCTGACAGTGTGAAAAATTTCCCAGTTACATCCTGTGCAAGAAAGGCAGAGCAAATTCAACCCAGCGAACTACTAGCCTCCAGTCTACCCTCAATCATCAACTATGTGATGGAAAAGGCTGTTGACAGTGCTATCAAGCAGCACTTACAAATAAGTAATGTACTCATTTATGCACAATTTGGGTCCTGCAAGAGTCACTTGGCTCCTAGCCTCGTTAGATTCTTGATGCAAACATGGATAAAAGGGCTACATTCCAGAGTGAGATGACAGCCCTTGACACTAAGACTCAGCATTTGATTGAGCTTGGCAACAAACAGCCAGAGCAAAAATAAAGCCACTAAGAATCAGGGGAAAAATACTTTGCCAGTTAGAGTCATACATGGTACAGAGGCATATGGCTGTAATAATAAAAGCAAAGTACTGTGAATGCCGGAGATTGGAAATAAAAATAGAAAGTGCTAGAGAAACTCAAAAGGCCTGGCAGCATCGGTGGAGAAAGACCAAAAGTGTTTCGAGTCCAATATGAGTGGTTGCTGCTGTTATTACAAGCTGAGTATCTCAAAATGCATCTGCAGGAGTTTCTCGAGGTAATGTCCTTGGTTCAAGTACTTGAGACACTGTTTCAATGACCATCAGCCATCATAAGGTCAGAGGTGAGGATGTTACTAATAATTGCCCAACATTCAGCCTATTCACGCCTCCTCAGATACTGAAGCATATCCGTATGAAGCAGGGTTCAGGTTTGGGCTGATATGTGAAAACTAATGCACACGCCATATGTGTACCAGGCACTGACTATCTCAAACAAGAGTGAATCTAGCAGCCAGTTCTTGATGTTCAATGTCATTGTCATCACTGAACCCCTTATTATCAACAGTCTGATGCTACCACTGACTCGAACTGGACTAGCCACATATATGCTGCAACTTCAAGAGCAGTCAAAGACTCAGAATTCCACAGCGAGTAACTCACTATCTATCTCTCCAAAGCTTGTTCATCATCTACAAGGCACAAGTCAGGAATGGAATGGAATACTGTCCACATACTTGGATGAATGCAGCTGCAACAATATTCAAGAATTGAGACACTATTCAGGAAGAAGAAGTCTAACTGATTGGCGCCCAATCCATCATCTTCAACCCTCACTCCTTTCATCCACAACGCATAGTAGCAGCCATGTCTGCCATCCACTATTTGCACCACATTAACTCACTGAGGCTCCTTCCAAAATAATATTTCAAATTCACAACCTCCACCATTTAGAAGGACAAGAGCAGCAGGTGCATATCCCCCACACTAATACCTGCAAGCTCCCCTATAACACATAGACCATCCTGACTTTGAATTATATCACTACTCCTTCACTGTCTCTAGCTAAAAATCCTGGAGCTCCCTTCCTAACAATTCTGTGAGTGCTACTATGCACGAAGGACTGCAATACTTCAAGAAGGCAGTTCACGACCACCTTCCCAATGGAATTAAGAATGAGGAAAATGTTATGGCCAAGCTAGCAATGTCTCTATTCCATGAATGAATATAAAAGTTCTCAAGGGATCGTCTTTAAGCTGCTTGGTTTGTATCAATAAATAAACTGTCCTCAAGCATTGAGAAAAGACATTTCCTTGAAGCATTCTACATGGTACTCATCAAGATATTCACACGAATACCGATGTATAGGGGAACAACTTTTTGTACTTTATGAGAAGACTTTGTTTCGTAAGTTTTCCTTTGATTGAACAAAGAACAAAGAAAATTACAGTACAGGAACAGGCCCTTTGGCCCTCCAAGCCTGCACCGACATGCTGCCCATCACAACTAAAACCCCCTACCCTTCTGAGGACCTTATCCCTCTATTCCCATCCTATTCATGTATTTGTCAAGACACCCTTTAAATGTCACTATAGTATCTGCTTCCACTACCTCCCCCGGCAGTGAGTTCCAGGCACCCACCACCCTCTGTGTAAAAAACATCCTTCATATATCGGCTTTAAACCTTGCCCCTCGCACCTTAAACCTATGAACTCTGGGAACTGATTCTTCCACCCTGGGAAAAAGCTTCTGTCTGTCCAGTCTGTCCATGCCTGTCACAATCTTGTAGACCTCTATCAGGTCGCCCTCATTCTCCATCATTCCAGTGAGAACAAATCAAGTTTCTCCAACTTCTCCTCATAGCTAATGCCCTCCATACCAGGCAACATCCTGGTATATCTTTTCTGTACCCTCTCTAAAGCCATCACATCCTTCTGGTAGTGTGGCGGCCAGAATTGAACATGATATTCCAAATGCAGCCTAACTAAGGTTCTATAAAGCTACAACGTTACCTGCCAATTTTTAAACTCAGTGCCCCAGCCGATGAAGGCAAACATGCCATATGCCTTGTTAACTACCTTTTCCACCTGTGTTTCCACTTTCAGTGACCTGTGTATCTGTACACCCAGATCCCTCTGCCTATCAGTACTGGTAAGGGTTCTGCCATTTACTGTATATTTTCCATTTGGATTAGACTTTCCAAAATGCATTACCTCACATTTTTTCTGGATTAAACTCCATCTGCCATCTCTCTGCCCATGTCACCAACTGAGTTATATCCTGCTGTATCCTCTGACGGTCCTCATCGCTATCTGCAATTCCACCAGCCTTTGTGTCATCAGCAAACTTACTAATCAGACCAGTTACATCTTCCTCCAGATCATTCATATATATTATAAACAGCAAAAGTCTCAACACTGATCCCTGAGGAACGCCACTAGTCATAGCCCTCCATTCAGAAACACACCCTTCCACCCCTACCCTCTGTTCTCAATGACTGAGCCAGTTTTTTGATCAATCTTGCAAGCTCACCTCTGACCCCACGTGACTTTACCTTCTGTATCAGTCTGCCATGAGGGACCTTGTCAAAGGCCTTACTGAAGTTCATGTAGACAACATTCACTGCCCTATCCCCATCGATCATCTTCGTCACTTCCTCAAAAAACTCAAACAAGTTAGTGAGACACGACCTCTCCTTCACAAAATCATGTTGCCTCTCGCTAACACGCCCACTTATTTCCAAGTGGGAGCAAATCCTGTCTCGAAGAATCCTCTCCAATAATTTCCCTACCACTGACGTAAGGCTCACCGGCCTGTAATTAGCTGGATTACCCCTGCCACCCTTCTTAAACAAAGAAACAACGTTGGCTATTCTCCAATTCTCTGGGACCTCCCCTGTAGCCAGTGAGGATATAAAGATTTCTCTCAACGCCCCAGCAATTTCCTCCCTTTCCTCTCTGAGTATTCTGAGGTGTATCCCATCAGGCCCTGAGGACTTGTCTACCTTAATGTTTTTCAAGACCCCAATACCTCCTCCCTTTGGATTACAGCATGACCCAAACTATCTACACACCCTTCCCCTGACTCATCACCCACCAAGTCCTTCTCTATGGTGAATACTGACGCAAAGTACTCAGTTAATACCTCGCCCATTTCTTCTGGCTCCACACATAAATTCCCTTCCCTGTCCTTAAGTGGGCCAACACTCTCCCTGGCTACCCTCTTGCTCTTTATATATGTGCAAAAAGCCTTGGGATTTTCCTTAATCCAGTTGGCGAATGACTTCTCATGAAGTCATGAGACTTTTGCTGTTTAAAGTATATATGACTGATTTGGAGGAAAATTTAACTGGTCTGATTAGTAAGTTTGCCGATGCCCTTTTAGCCCTCCTGACTCCTTGTATAAGTTTCTTTCAACTTTCCTTGTATTCTACCCTTACATCATGTGTTCCCAACCTCCTAGCCTTGACAAATGCTTCCTTTTTCTTTTTGACTCGGCTCACAGTATCTCTTGTTATCCAAGGTTCCCTAAACTTGCCATACTTGTCCTTCATCCATGCAGGAACGTGCTGGCCCTGTGTTACTGTCAACTTACACTTGAAAGCCTCCCACATACCAGATGTTGATTTGCCCTCAAAGATCTGCCTCCAATCTACATTCCTCAGTTCCTGCCTAATATTATTGTAATTAGCCTTCCCCCAGTTTAGGGCCTTCGCCTGACAGTTACACTTATCCATCAGTACCTTAAAGGTTACCGAATTGTGATTACTGTTCCCAAGCTGCTCTCCTAATGAGTATAATGTTGTTATGTTGAGTATAACATATGTTGAGTATAACCTATATTTGATTATCAGCTAGTAGCTGAATGAAGGATAGAGTGGGGAAGAGTTGTGAATAGAGCAGTATGTGAAGCTTGTCATTCTTCCATAAAGGTATAGAATGTGAATATGCATTGTCTAACCTTAACTACTTGGATGAGTACAGTGAACCTTTCCGCATTCAGATTCTTGATGTTATTCTGATGGCATTGACTGTGACAGCAATCTGCTCACAGTGCCTTTGTAACATCTATTTGGAAGGCAATCTTACCCTTGACGGAGGAACTTCTTCTCTTCCATTTGACCTGGATGATCATCAAGAGTTTCCAGTTGAACCCTTTCACACTGAACTTTTGCTCATACTTCCTATTGACTAACTGTTAGGTGGGGAACTAAAGACAAATATACTGAAACCTGCCATTAAATTATTCAGAGATAATACGAACTGCAGATGCTGGAGAATCTGAGATAACAAGGTGTAGAGCTGGATGAACACAGCAGGCCAAGCAGCATCATAGGAGCAGGAAAGCTTGACGTTTCGGGCCTAGACCCTTTCTGAT
>JAHRHZ010000279.1:2530563-2548720 GCA_024137785.1 Ginglymostoma cirratum | reverse complement strand
GTCAGCCTTCCTGCTCCTCTGATGCTGCTTGGCCTGCTGTGTTTATCCAGCTCTACACCTTGTTATCTCAGGTTACACATGGTCACTGAGATTAATGTCCTAGGGGGACTATTTGCCAGAATTTTTGGGGAGACTTTAAATTAAAAAGGCAGGGCGATGAGAACCTATGCAAGGAATCAAAGAAAGGGGAATCAAGAATAAGAATGAAGGACAGAAAGGGGAATAAGAAAAGTGATAGGCAGAGAAATGAAGGGCCATCTTCAAACAGGGCCATAGTGAAAAATAATGGGAGCAGGGTAGGTAATATTAAAAAAGACAAGCCTTAAAGCTTTATGCCCTATTGAAGAGGTATTTAGACAGACACATGACCAGGCAGGGAATAGAGGGATATGAACCATGTGCAGGCAAATGGGATTAGTTTAGAATGGCATCATGGTTGTCACAGACATGGTGGGCCAAAGGGCCTGTGCTTTACTGTTTTATGTTATGTTATGTTATTGCATGGAGCATTCACAATAAAATGGATCAGTTAATCGTGCAAATAGGTGAAAACAGGCATGATATTGTCAGAATTGCAGAGACATGACTGCAGGGTGATCAGGAATGGGAAATGAATATCCAGGGGTTTTCAGTATTTAGGAAGGACAGACAAAAAGGAAAAGGCAGTGCAGTTGCATTGCCGGTTAAAGAGGAAATTAACACAATCATGAGCAAGAATATTAGCTCTGACAATGTGGCATCTCTATGGGTAGAGCTGAGAAACACCAAGAGGCAAAAAGATGCATGAACTTTGTATATAGACTTTCAAAGTGTACAGTAGTGTTGGGAATAGCATAAAACGGGAAATTAGAGATACATGCAAAAAAGAAACATTTGTAATTATGGGTGGCATTAATTTGCATTAATCAAAATAATAACAATAGCTTAGAGGATAAATTCTTGAAATGAATATGGGATCGTTTTCTGGAACAATATTTTAAGAAACCAACTAGAGAAATGACATCCAGACTGCTTATTGTACAATGAGAAAGGAATAATTGGCATCCTAGTTGTGTGAGGCACATTGGGGATGAGTGACCATAATATGATAGCATTCTTCATCAAGATGGAAAGTGATTCTGAGACCAGGGTCCTGAATCTAAAGAGAGAGAAGTATGATGGTATGAGGCACAAGTTGGCTATGATAGATTGAGGAAAGTTGTTGGAACTACACATAGCTAATGCTGCTGATTGGGTGCCGAGAGCGTGGAGTCTCTCTCTGCAGCTGACTGGAGTTGGGGGCTTTCTTTTCTGCCAACTGGACCTGGGGCCAATCTTTGCAGCTACTTGGAGCCGAGGACCTTTCATTGCTGCTGCCTGGAGCCTGGACCCTCTGTTGCTGCTATTGACTGGGGCCGTCTACATTAAGTCTGGAGAGCAGCGGGTGAAGAAGGAGGGCTCCTGCGCCAGCAGCAGCAATGCCAGGATGAGCCATACATGACTCCACCCCAGTCCGAGGTCTTCCCCTGAGGGAGGAACAGGACCTTGGCTGATTCCCCTGGCTTGGCTGAGGCTACAGGTCCACAGCTAGGCCTGGGCGCCTGAAGGAGCAGAAGTAGCAGTCTTGGACCAGCATTGTACTCTCCTGGCGTGGAGGTCTTTTTTATTTTCAGCTCCCAAGTATTCCAGCAGCCAGGCAGGTGGTCTCAGCCAGGATTGGCAGTCTCGCCATGGTGATCTTCAGTGGAGGCTTCCAGCCCAATATTTCAATGGCTAGGCATAGCTGTCTCGTCCTGGTTTAGTCTGCAGAGTATTCCATTTTTCTGTAATTAGCTTTCCAGACCCCAGGAGCTGTTAACTGAACTGTAATGAACTTTGTCTTAATTTTACATTTCTTATTATTATGTATAATTTCTACCATTGATGTAGATGCCATAGTGGGGCAACTTATAAAACTTCCCACTTTATTTTTCACGTAAAAGTACACATGGCAATAAATTTCTACCCTATTCTATTAAAGGCACAATAATGGAATTAATAATGGGGAGCAAGGAAATAGCTGATGAACTAAATTCATACTTGACTGTCTCCTCACAAGGTGGACATAAATAACATGATGGAGAGTACAGCATTTAGAAAGACAGAGGAGCTGTAGCAAATCAGTAAGGAAATGATATTGGGAAAATTGATGGGATTAAAGGCTAGTAAAATCACCAGGGTCTGATAATCTACATGCCAGCATATTTAAGGAAATGGACAGAATCATTGTAGAGTTTCAATGTGGAAAGAGGTCATTCAGCCCAGCAGGTGAGCACAGGGCCTCCAAAGAGCACCTCACCAAGCCCCAGCCCAGCACTCACTTTTTTATAACCCTACATTTACCATGGCTAATCCACATCCCTTGATACTACAGGACAATTTAGCATGGCCAATCCACCTAAACTGGACATTTTTGGACTATGGGAGGAAGTCCATGCAGACATGCAACCCCCACACACAAAGTGAGCCAAGGCTGGAATTGAACCCAAGTCTCTGGTGCTTTGAGGCAGCAGTGCTAACTAATGCGTGTTCACTGTCTGCTTCCTCCCCAACCCACAACCGCCCAACACCACCCACAGAATCAATGAATTCCAAGATTAAACTATTGTTTATTACCAACAAACTAGTTCTAGTCACAGGTAACTTAAACAATCTACTATCAACATATAACAAATGTGCTGGCTTAATTACATGTTCAGGTTTTCCTACTACCTGACATGTTTCATTTTACAGAATTTTTCTATGTCTTTTTGAAATCTTAGCCATGTAAAAATCCTGTTTATTAGTACTTGCGTTTTCCAAGTTCCTATGTACCCTAGGAAATTAAGTGGTACTCTCAATAGCTCCTTATAGTTTCTGAGTGGTTCCACTATTTCATGCATAACCACCCATTCTTCATCCACAGATCTGAGCATGTCTCCACTTCCTCATCAGTTCTCTGCATCTTATAACAATAACACTTTGGAACTCCTTCATCCTCAGCTTCATAACAGTGAGGCAACCAAGTATTATGGGGAAAAGACTGGAAAGTGGAGTTCACGATTATCTGAACAGCTTTGAATGGCACAGTAGAATTTAATGGACCAAATGGCCTTCTACTGATCCCACTTCTTCTGGTCAAGCTCCATGAGAGCTGGTCATAGGCTCATACAGCACAGAAACAGATCCTTCAGTCGAACTCATCTGTGTCGACCAGACATTCCAACCTGACCTAGTCCCATTTTCCAGCATTTGGCCTATATCCCTCTAAACCCTTCCTATTCATATACCTATCCAAATGCCGTTTACATGTTGTAATTGTGCCAGCCTCCACCACTTCCTCTGGCAGCTCATTCCATCCAGGTGTTGAAAACCTGCATAGGA
This sequence comes from Ginglymostoma cirratum, assembly GCA_024137785.1. Lineage (NCBI taxonomy): Eukaryota > Metazoa > Chordata > Chondrichthyes > Orectolobiformes > Ginglymostomatidae > Ginglymostoma > Ginglymostoma cirratum. The sequence goes on along the minus strand of JAHRHZ010000279.1, from coordinate 2,545,339 downwards.
AGGGAAAGAGATCAAGCAGGAGTTAACCTATGAATGCGGCAATCAAACTTGGAGGAAATAAAAGGTGACAAGACAGGGTGATTTAATTGGTATCGTGCAACACTTGCTTAGCAACAACCTGCTCACTAACACACATTTTGAGTGCTGAAAGAACTGACCTTCAAAGGTGAGGTTGAGTGTGACTGTCATTGACATGAAAGTCACATTTGACAATGACATCAAGCAGCCTATGTTCCCTTTAATTGATCATCAACATACCATTTAGAGTGAGTGTAACTTCAGAGTGACTACATGGCTATAAATAGCCGTGTAGCTTAAAATGCAAGTTGCGAGGAGCCCAAGCAAAACTGGAGTCAATGGTAATCTAGGAAAACAGTCTACTGGTTAGGGTTAGGGTAGTGCAGTCACAACTAGCATGAAAATAGATAACTGTGGTTGTTCGAGGTCAGCCATCTCAGCTCGAGGACATTTTTACAGGAGGTTCACGGTAGTTAGTCCTCTGGACCTAACCATCTTCAGTTGCTTCATCAGTGGTCTTCTCTTCATTATTAGGTCAGAAGTCACGATGTTTATTGATGAATGCACAATGTTCAGCACCAAATACCAAATGAAGTAAGACATGGATAATATTTCATCTTGGGCTGACAAATAGCAAGTAATACAACAGAGAATAACCATCACTGCCTGGCATTCAGTTGCATAACCAATGCTGATTATACTTCCACTATAAATTTCCTGGGGGTTGCAATTGACCAGGAATTAAACTGAATTTGCCATTCCAAGTGGAATATATGAGCTGCCGAGATATTGGAAATCATTGACCCTACCTCCTAGATGACCATGAAAGCAGGAAGTGCTTCCATCTACAGAAACCTGAGCTCTGGGTAGGTTCAATGAACTGAATGCCCTAATTCTGCTCCAAGCATTTATGGTTTTATGGTCTAACAGGTCTTAAGGAGAATGGCAGGCGGTTTAGAGGGAATTTGAGGAAAAATATTTTCACCAGGATGGTCAAGCTGGAATGCACTGCTTAGATGGGTAGTTGATGTCAGAACCTTCACAACTTTTAAACAGATCTTGGGTGAGCTTGATTTGCCAAAATTATTCTTCTATACTATGCGATTCTATGAAGAGGTGGAGAAGCGTCAGCCTTTGAAATTGTCCTTTAGGTTTTAGGTTCTTAGAGCTTTGTGAATAAAAGCTATGCCTGCAGGATGGATCAGCAAACTGACCTCAACATGTTGGAATAAGAAGCCATTTAAGCGGTGGCAGCTGAGAAATTACATTATTGGGGAACAGACGCAATTCTCTGCAGCCAAGAGCGAAAGTCCAGATGATGGTATTTCCTGTCCTGTTGGTGTCGGGGTTTGGGACCATGAGACAGAGGAACAGAAATTAGGCCATTCAGCCCATCAAGTCTGCTCCATTATTCAATCATGGCTGATAAGTTTCTCAACCCCATTCTCCCGCTTTCTCCCTGTAACTTTTGATCCTCTTGACAATCAAGAACCTACCTATCTATCTAAGTCTTAAATGTACTCAATGACCTGGCCTCCACAGCCTTCTGTAGCAGAGAATACCATAGATTCATCACTCTCTGGCTGAAGAAGTTTCTCCTTATCTCCATTCTAATAGGTCTTCCCTTTACTCTAAGGCTGTGCTCTTGGGTCCTAGTCTCTCCTACCAAATGGAAACATCTTCCCAATATCCACTCTGTCCAGGCCATTCACTATTCTGTAAGTTTCAATTAGATCGCCCCTCAACCTTCTAAACTCCATCAAGTATAGATCCAGAGTCCTCAAATGTTCCTCATGTTAAACTTTTCATTCCTGGGATCACTCTCATGAATCTCCTCTGAAGCCACTCCAGGGCCAGTAGCTCCTTCCTGAGGTATGGGGTCCAAAACTGCACATAATATCCTAAATGTAGCCTAACCATAGCCTTATAGATTCTCAGAAGTACATCCCTGCTTTTATATTCAAATCCTCAAAATAAATTTACATTTGCCTTCCTAACTACTGACTCAACCTGTAAGTTTACCTTGAGAGAATCCTGACTTCACACTTTCCCACTTTGTACTCCATCTGCCACTTATTTGCTCACTTTCCTAACCTGTCAAAATCCTTCTGCAGCCTCCCCACCTCCTCACTACTATCTAGCCCTCCATCTATCTTTGTATCGTCTACAAACTTAGCCAGAATGCCCACAGTTCCTTCATCGAGATCATTAGTGTATAAAGTGAAAAGTTGTGGTCCCAACACTGACCCTTGCAGAACACTGCTTGTCACCAGCTGCCACCCTGAGAAAGGCCTTTTTAAAATCGCCATTCTCTGCTTTCTGCCAGACAGCCACTATCATTGCTAGCACACTGCCTCTAACACCATGGGACCTTATCTTACTCAGTAGCCTCCTGTGCGGCACCTTGTCAAAGGCCTTATTGAAGTCCAGGTAGATGACATCCATCGGCTCTCCTTGGTCTACCCTGCTCGTTACCTCCTCAATGATTTCTAGCAGATTTATCAGATATGACCTCCCCTTGATGAAGCCATGTTGACTTTACCCTATTTTACCATGCACTTCCAAGTATTCAGAAATCTTATCCTTCACAATGGATTCTAAATACTTACCCACGACAGAGGTTAGGCTAAGATATTCATGCTATTCATGGAAATATAACTTATGGAAAATTTCCCTACACCACCATTGCCATTTCCGGATATGTCCTGTCCCACTGGCAGGACAGACCTAGCAGAGGTGGTGGCACAGTGGTATACAGTTGAGAGAGTTGCCCTGGGAGTCTTCAACACTGACTCCAGATCCCAAATCTCATGGCTTCAGGTTAAACATAGGCAAGGAAACCTCCTGCTGATTACCACATACCGTCCTCCCTTCAGCTGAAGGTCAGTACTCCTTCATGGTGAACAATACTTAGAGGAAGCACTGACGGTGGCAAGAGTGCAAAATGTACTCTGTGTAGGGTATTTCGGTATTCACCACCAAAATTGGCTCAGCAGCAGCACTATTGATCGAGCTGGTTGGGTCCAAAATGACATTGCTGCTGTGTGGCAGGTGATGAGGGAATTAACAAGAGGTAAAAACATACTTGACCTCATCCTTACCAATCTTCCGGCTCCAGATTCATCTATCCAGGACAGTATCAGTAAGAGTGACCACCATGCAGTCCTTCTGGAGACAAATCCTCCCTTCTTATTGAGAATACCCTCTATCGTGCTGTGTGGCACTATCACTGTGCTAAATGGGACAGACTTCAAATAGATCCAGCGACTCAATTCTGGGCATCTGAGCTGCTGTGGACCATCAACAGCAGCAGAATTGTACTCCAGCACAATTTACAACCTCAGCCTGGCATATCCCCCACTTAAATCATTGCCACCTAGCCAGGAGATCAACCCTGGGTCAAAGAAGAGAGTGCAGGAGGCCATGCCAGGATCAGCACCAGGCATACCTAAAAATGAGGTATCAATCTGATGAAGTTATCAACCAGGACTACTTGCGCGCCAAACAGCATAAGCTGCAAATGCTAAAGAGCTAAGTGATCTCACAACCATTGGATCAAATCTCAGCTTTGCAGTCCTGCCACATTCAGTCTTGAATGGTGGTGGATAATTAAAAACTCACTGGAGGGGGCAGCTCCTATATGATAGAAGAGCCCAAAGCAGCTGTGCAAAAGACTGAGCTGAGGCATTCACAGTACTCTTTAGCCAGAAGTGCCAAATGAATGGTCTGTCTCAGTCTCCTCCAATAGTCCACAGCATTACCAGTCTTCAGCCAAATTGATCTACTGCATGTGATAACAAAAAATGATTGGAGGCACTGGATACTGCAAAGACTATGAGCCTTGACAATATCCCCTTAATAGTACAGAAGACTTGTACTCCAGAATTTGCCACTCCCCTAGCCAAGCTGTTCCAGTGTAGTTTACAACACTGCCATCCACTCAAAAGTGTGAAAACTTGCCTGAGTATGTCTTGTACACAAAAATCAGGACAAATTCAACCCAGCTCCATCAATCTACTCTCAGTCATCAGTAAAGTAATGGAAGGGGTCATCAACAGTGCTATCAAGCAGTACCTGCTCAGAAACGCACAGTTTGGGTTCCGCCAGGGCCACTCAGCTCCTGACTTCATTACAGCCTTGGTTCAATCATGGACAAAACCATTGAACTCCAAGGTGAGGCATAAGTGACAGCCCTTGACATCAAGGTAGTATTCAACCATGTGTGACATTGAGGAGCCCTGGCAAAACTGGAATCAATGGGAATTAGGGGGCAAGTTCTCCAGTGGTTGGAATCATATCTGGAGCAAAGGAAGATGGTCGTGGTTGTTGGAGGCCAATTATCTCAGCTCCAAGACATCTCTGCAGGAGTTCTTCAAGGTAATGTCCTAGGCCCAACAATCTTCAGCTGCTTCACCAGTGGCCTTCCCTCCATCATGAGCTCAGAAGTGGGGATGTTCACTGATGATGGCACAATTTTCAGCACCGTTTACAACTCCTCAGATACTGAAGCAGTCCATTTTCAAATACAAGATTTAGATACCATCTAGGCATTGCCTGACAATGACAAATAGCATTCATGCCACACAAATGCCAGGCAATGACCATCTCTAATAAGTAACAATCTAACCACCGTTTCTTGTCATTCAATGGTGTTACCATCACTGTGTCCCCCTCTGTCAACATCTTTAGGTTACCATTAACTAGAAGCTCAACTGGACCAGGTCAGGGGCTAGGAATATTGTGACAAGTAACTCACTTCCTGACTCCTCAAAGCGTGTCCACCATCTACAAGGCACAAGTCAGGAGTGTGATGAAATACACCCTACTTGCTTGGATGGGTGCAGCCCCAACAACACTCAAGAAGCTTGACACCATCCAGGACAAAGCAGCCCATTTGATTGGCACCACATCCACAACTCCCTCCACCACCAACACTCAGTAGCCGCTGTGTGTACTATCTACAAGATGCACAGCAGAAATTCACCAAAGATCCTCAGACAGCACTTTCCAAACCCGTAACCACTTCTACCTGGAAGGACAAGAGCAGCAGATAGGTGGGAATACCACCAACTCTAAACTTCCCTTCAAGTCACTCACCATTCTGGCTTAGGAATATATATCACTGTTTCTTCAGTGTTATTGGGTCAAAATCCTGGAATTACTACCCTAAGTGCACTGTGGGTGAACTGTAGATTACAGCGGTTCAAAAAAAGCAGCTCACCACTACCTGCTCAAGGGCAACTAGGGATGGCCAATAAATGCTGGCCCAAACCCGTTGACACTGATCTCCCATGAGGTGAATTAAATAAAAGCAATAACTGCCAGCTTTTCACCAACTCACACTACAGGAGACAGAAGTTGTTATTTTCACCTTGGAGGTCATTTTCCAACATCCAGTTTAGTGGCAAAGCAAAAAGGAAGGTCCAGAGAGCATTGCTAGGCAATCCTCAGCACAAGGCATTTTCCAGAACTGTATCTGTCTGCCTAAGTACTAAGGTGGCCTATTATTTTTCTTTGCTGGAGCACACTTCTCAAAATTACTTGTTTTTTTTCCAGTAAATAGCAAAGAATGTATAGTACTCCTTGACTGGAGATAGTAGGAACTGCAGATGCTGGAGAATCTGAGATAACAAGGTGTACAGCTGGATGAACACAGCAGGCCAAGCAGCACCAGAGGCGCAGGAAGGGTCTAGGCCCAAAGCGTCAGCCTTCCTGCTCCTCTGGTGCTGCTTGGCCTGCTGTGCTCATCCAGCTCTACACCTTGTTATCTCAGTACTCCTTGACTCTTGACATTTCCAACAAATCACATTCTAAACATTTTGCAGCATAGGGTTGTTCGAATCTTATCTTTTCCAATTCTCATAATCCATAAATATGTATGTGTTCTTAATATTTACAATGTACATTGGAGGCTTTTGGAGAAGGAAAAAAGCAGAAAATTTGAAGTTGTCAAACACTTAGAACCTTTTGTCACTATTTTGTATTGGATTGTTAAAGAAAATGGGCAAAAGATGCTCAAAACCAATATCCACACAGGAATTAATACAAACATTCTACCAATGAGAAACCTCAATTATATGTATCTGGATGAATGAATGATTGAATGATTTTATAGTTTACATTGAAAAATACAGTAAAATACAGCAAAAAGCTTCCACTGTCACCATGATCTGGCACCATTTTGAATAATTTAAGAATAATTTAAAAAAAAGCTTACAAAGAGTTCATAAAACTTCTGCCATCGCTTCGCTGCTGCCAATGCCGGACCTAACCAACGTTGGAGTCACCATTCCTCAGGTGACATCTTTCACTGCTGGGTCTACCTTGCCGATGTCACCTACACCGCAGTAGCAGTGATACCAGGACCCATGCTTGACCCTCCACCAGCTGCGTCCCTCGACACTGCTGCCAGAATCCCACTCCAGGCCCACCACTATCCAGCAGAGTTAACGTTTCGGGTCCGGTGACCCTTCCTCAGAACTGATGGTGGCTGGGAAAATGTCAGTTTATATGGAGATAAAAAAGGGGACGGGGATCGAGTAGGGAGTAAATGATAGGATAGAGCCTAAAGATAGAGAAGAGCAGTTGGACAGACAGTTCGTTATCACCTCTTTGTCTGTCCAATTGCTCTTCTCTCGCTTTGGGCTCTATCCTTTGGTTTACTCCCTACCCGATCCCCCTCACCTTTTTTCTGCATATAAACTGACATTTTCCCAGCCACCATAAGTTCTGAGGAAGGGTCACCAGACCCGAAATGATAACTCTGGTTATTCCTTCACAGATGCTGCCAGACCTGGTGAGTTTTTCCAGCAACTTTGTTTTTGTTACTGATTTACAGCATCTGCGGTTCTTTTGGTTATTACTGCCCACCAGAGACCTGCTCTCGGCTCACTAGCCATTGTCATGCTCCAGACCCCAATGCAAGCACCTTCCTACTGCCTACTGCCCTCCACGTCAATGCCATCATTGCCTATGCCGCCACAACCGAGCTTTCCCTGGAAGGTAAGTAGAACTACAAACAAAAAAGAACGAACAAACAAGAAAAAAAAGAAAAAAGCAAGAAATGACAGTGAAACAGATCAAGCAAAGTGGATGAGCCCCGGGCTCAGGAACTCGGATGCTACCTACATTGCCACTGCAAAAGTCACTAATTACAACATTCAGAAGCAAAATTAAATGGATACAACAGATCATCTATCTTTTGCAGATTGCTAATGAAATGTTGCTATGGCAATTCATCCTGGAAACTGGAAGTATTTTACCTAGTAGACACGAGTGGACCAAGACGATTAGCAAGATGTGCAAAGCTCAATATTGTGACAATTCATGTGGTCACCAGGTTCCAAAACTGGCAGAAAGGGACAAGAATGATTGAACTGAATTGATGAAGGACATACAATAAATATGCCCAGGTTGATTTGATCCCAGAGGAAACTTCAAAAGTAATGCTGCGTTGAACTTCAGAGAATACACAAATATTTGAGTAGTAACTTGAAATCTCGGATTTGCCAGTTAACACACAAACGACAACAATTTGTTATAACTAATAACACTAACAGAGAGCTTTACACAGAACTTACATACCTATCTCCCAATTCAAATGTTGGGCAATTCCCTTCAGGCCTCATGCAGATCCCCCTCTCATAGATACATAGATTCATACAGTGTAGAAAAGGCCCTCAGCTCACCGACATAACTAGCACTAGCAGTGCGTTAATTCCAATTTCCTGCATTTGGCCCATATCCTAAATTTTACAATATTTGAAGTACTTATCCAAATATTTTTAAAAGCTTGTTAGACTTTCAGTCTCCGCTACCTTTCCAGGCAGTGCATTCCAGATTCCTACCAACTGCTGAGTGAAAGCTGTTTCCTGAATTCCCCTGAATCTCCCATCCTTTACACCAATGACCCTTCAACCAAAGGGAAGGGCTGTCCTCAATTCACCGCATCCATACCCTTCAATCTTATATACCTCAATCAAATCCACCTTCAGTCTTCTCTGCTCTAAAGAAAACAATTCAAGCCTATCTAGTGTCTCCTTACAGTGCAATTTCTCCATCCCAGGCAACATTCTGGTGAACCTCCTCTACAAGTCCTCGAGAGCTATTACCTCCTTCCTGTAGTGATGTGACCAGAACTATACACAGTACTCCAGTTGAGGTCTAACCAACCTCCTGTACAACTCCAAGTCACCTCTTTACTCTTATACTAAATTCTTTGAAGAGGTGACCAAACATGTGGATGAAAGTAGAGCAGTGGATGTGGTATACATGGATTTAAGTAAGGCGTTTGATAAGGTTCCCCATGGTAGGCTCATGCAGAAGGTAAGGAGGCATGGGATAGGGGGAAATGTGGCAGATTGGATTCAGAATTGCCTGACCCTTAGAAGACAAAGGGTGGTAGTGGACAGAAAATATTCTCAGTTATGCTCAGTTATGAGTGGTGTACCACAGGGATCCATTCTGGGTCCTCTTCTATTTGTGATTTTTGTAAATGATTTGGATGAAGGAGTGGAAGGGTGGATTAGCAAGTTCACGGACGATGCGAAAGTTGGTCGTGTTGCGGACAGTGCGGAGGGCTGTTCTAGGTTACAAAGGGACATTGATAGGATGCAGAGCTGGGCTGAGAGGTGGCATATGGAGTTTAGCCCTGAAAAGTGTGAGGTGACTCACTGTGGAAGGACAAACTTGAAAGCAGAATACAGAGTTAACAGGAAGATTATTGGCAGTGTGGAGGAGCAGAGGGATCTTGGGGTTCATGTCCACAGTTCCCTGAAAGCTGCCACCCAAGTCGATAGAGTTGTTAAGAAGGTGTACGGTGTGTTAGTTTTCATTAATAGAGGGATTGAGTTCAAGAGACGTGAAGTTATGTTCCAGCTATACAAAAGCCTAGTTCGGCCACATCTGGAGTATTGTGTCCAGTTCTGGTCGCCTCATTACAGGAAAGTTGAGGAAGCATTGGAAAAGATGCAAAGGAGATTTACCAGGATGTTGCCTGGAAAGGTGGGAAGTTTGAGAGAGCTAGGGCTTTTCTCTTTAGAACGACGAAGGATAAGAGGGGACTTGATAGAGGCGTACAAAATGATCAGAGGTATAGATAGAGTAGACAACCAAAGACTTTTTCCTAGGGTGGAGGTGGCTATTATGAGGGGGCATAGTTTTAAAGTGGGTGGAGGTAGATATAAGGTAGACATCAGAGGTAGGTTCTTTACTCAGAGTGGTCGAGGCGTGGAATGCATTGTCAGAGAGGGTAGTGGAGTTGGCCTTATTAGGGGCATTTAAGCAGCTGTTAGATAGGCATATGGATGATAGTACAAGGTAGGGGTGGAGGTTAGATAGACCTTAGGATTAGGGTAAAAGTTCAGCACAACATCGTGGGCCGAAGGGCCTGTACTGAGCTGTACTGTTCTATATTCTATGTTCTATACTCTATGCCACAACTGATGAAAGCCAGTGTCCCATCCGCCTTCTTAACTGTCCTATTCATGTGCTCGGCGGACTTCAAGGATCTGTGAATAATTACCCCAAGATCCCTCTGTTCCTCTAAGCTACCCAGTATCCTGTGACTCGTTAAATACTCCCTCATCTTGCTTCTTCTTCCAAAGTGCAATACCTTGCACTTACAGTGTTAAATATCATCTGTCACTGATCTGTCCATCGGACCAACCCATCTATGTCTTCCTGTAACGTACAATCATCTTCTTCACTGTTATACACTCTACCGATCTTGGTGTCATTTGCAACTTTGCTTAACATTACCTCCCCTTACATTTTCATCTATATCATTTACGTATACAACAAACAACAAGGGTCCCGGTACTGATCAAAAACAGAAGTTGCTGGAAGCTCAGCAGGTCTGGCAGCATCTGTGAGGAAAAAAATTAGAGTTAACATTTCAGAACTGGTGACCCTTCCTCAGAACCCAGTACTAATCCTTGTGGTACAGCGCTGGGCACCAACTCCAGTCACTTAACCAGCTCTACCTCTACCTATTACCAAACCAGTTTCTGATCCATCTCACCAAGTTTCCCTCAATTCCATGTGTTTATCTTCTCAAACTGCCATGTGGGACTTTGTCAAAAGCTTTTCTAAAATCCATATGAACTCCATCAACCAAACTTCCCTCATCCACATGTGATCATATTTTCAAAATACTCAAATTTGTTAGGCATGACCACCTTCTGACAAAGCTATGCTGACTATTCCTAATTAACCCATGCCTTTCCAGGTGGGTATTAATTCCCTTCAGAATTTTCTCCAATAGTTTCCCTACCAGAGATGCGGGACTCACCAGTCTATGATTTCCTGGTTTAGTGCTACCATTCCTCTTAAAAAAGTGGAACCACATTAGCTATCCTCTAGTCCTCTGACACTTGCCCTGTGGCCAGAGAGGAACTAAAAATTTGCGTCGGATCCCTGCAATTTCCTGCCTCTCTTCCCTCAGCAGCCTGGGACGCAGTTCATCCAGCCCATGGGATTGTTCATTTTTAAGTACTTCAGAGCCTCCAATATCTCTCTATTTCCTATGTCAAATTGGATAAGTTCTTCATAGTCCCTTTTCCTGACTTTCATACCTACTTTCTCCCTTTCCAGAGTGAAGGCCAAGGAAAAGTATTCATTCAACACCCTTCCAATATCCTTCAGCTTCACAGCACGGGGGCAGAACAGGCCTACTCTTTCCCTGGTTAACTTCTTCCCTTTAATGTATTTATAAAATATTTTGGGATTCTTCCTAATCTTGTTTAGAAGTCTATTTTCATGCCTCTTTTTGGCTTTACTAATTGTTTTCTTAAGTTCCCTCCTGCACCTCCTCTATTCCTCCAGGGCCACTGCTGAATTATTCCCTTTGGACTTGCTAAAAGCCCTACCTTCTCCCACCCACCTTCCTGCAAAAATGCCATCTCCTATTCCCAATTCCTTCGCCTCCGCCGCATCTGCTCCCAGGATGAGACATTCCACTCCCGCACATCTCAGATGTCCTCATTCTTCAAGGACCGCAACTTCCCCCCAACAGTGGTCAAGAACGCCCTCGACTGTGTCTCCCGCATTTCCCGCAACTCATCCCTCAAGCCCTGTCCCCGCAATAATAACCAAAAAAGAATCCCCTCGTCCTCACGTACCACCCCACCAACCTCCGGATCCAACGCATCATCCTCCGACACTTCCGCCATCTGCAATCAGACCCCACCACCAAAGACATTTTTCCCTCCCCACCCTTATCTGCTTCCGGAGGGACCACTCCGCGACTCCCTTGTCCGCTCCACACTCCCCTCCAGCCCCACCACACCCGGCACTTTTCCTTGTAACCGCAGGAAGTGCTACACCTGCCCCCACACCTCCTCCCTCACCCCAATCCCAGGCCCCAAGAAGACTTTCCACATCGGGCAGATGTTCACCTGCACATTTGCCAATGTGGTAGACTGCATCCGCTGTACCCGTTGTGACTACCTCTACATCGGGGAAACCAAACAGAGGCTCGGGGACCGCTTTGCAGAACACCTGCGCTCAGTTCGCAACAAACAACTGCACCTCCCAGTCACGAACCATTTCAACTCTCCCTCCCATTCCTCAGACGACATGTCCATCCTAGGCCTCCTGCAGTGCCACAGTGATGCCACCCGAAGGCTGCAGGAACAGCAAATCATATTCAGCCTGGGAACCCTGCAGCCCAATGGTATCAATGTGGATTTCACAACCTTCAAAATCTCCCCTCCCCCAACCGCATCCCAAAACTAGCCCAGCTCATCCCCACCTCCCTAACCTGTCCTTCCTCTCACCTATCCCCTCCTCCCACCTCAAGCCCCACCCCTATCTCCTATCTACCAGGATCATCCCGCCCCTTGACCAGTCCTTCCTCCCTGGACTGACCTATCTCCTCCCTACCCCCCCACCTACACTCACCTTTACTGGCTCCATCCCCGCCTCTTCGACTTGTCTGCCTCCTCTCCACCTATCCTCTCCCCTATCCACCTTCCCCTCTCTCCCTATTTATTTCAGAACCCTCTTCCCCTCCCCCATTTCTGATGAAGGGTCTAGGCCTGAAACATCAAGCTTTCCTGCTCCTGTGATGCTGCTTGGCCTGCTGTGTTCATCCAGCCCCACACCTTGTTATCTCGGATTCTCCAGCATCTGCAGTACCTTTTATCTCTGACCCATTTTCTTTACGCAGTCCTGAATTGTACTAGACATCCAAGGTTCTTTGAAATTATTATTCTTACATTTCCCACTAAAGGGTCCATATTGATCCCGTACTGTCCCTTGATCCTTTTTTGAATGCCCCCATTGTCCCGTGCCCCATTGTAGACATACTTACAAGGAGCTGCTCCCAGTCTATTGTGGCCAGATCCTGCTTTATTTTAATAAAATTTGCCTTCCCTGAATCCAAAGCCATCTATTGCAGGCCATCTTTTTCTTTGTCCACAGTAGTTGAAACCCCAGATTTGAGCTGAACTGTGTTGTGGTCGCTATCACCAAAATGTTCCCTCACTGCACATCGAATGGCTGTTTGGCTTCTTTCCCCAGAACCAGATCCAGCAGCATACCATCCCTTGTTAGGCCTTTTCTGCATTGATACAAAACACTCCTCAAGGTACATTTCAAGAAATCTGTCCCTTCAAAACCCTTAACACAACGACTATCCCAATTTATGTCAGGAATGTTGAAATCCCTTAGTATAATTACCCAATTATTACTCTTACACACCTCAGGTTTGTGAACTGTCTACATATTTGCCCCTCTATTTCCAGCTGACTCTTTGGTGGTTTATAATACCACCCAGAAAAATAGCTATCCCCTTAACATTCCTAAGTTCTACACACAAAGCCTCAGTTAAATACTCTTCTGAGATACCATTGCTCCTTATTGCAGTAATAATGCTGATTAATCCCTGATTGGACTACCAGGTCACATGAACTCTTCCTCAGTGTTCATCCTTAAAGAGGCCAATTACTACAAATATGAATTAAGAACAGGAGTAGGCCAGCTAGTACCTCAAGCCTGCTCCATTATTGTATAAGATCTGACTATTCAACATTCCTGCCATCCCCCAATAACCATATCTGCCCCTATATTAGAATTATTCAAAGACTCTGCTTCCACTGCTCTGTGTTCCAAAATTCATGATCCTTTGTGAGAATAAAAAATGTCAACTGTCTTAGATTGATAATTTTTTATTTTGAAACAGAGACTTCTTGTTCTAGTGCTCTCACAAAAGGAAATATCTTGTCCACATTTACCCTGTGAAGCCCCCTATGGATGGTATATGTTTCAATTAAGTAGCTTGTTACTCTCCAATCTTCCCTCAAACAAAACTCACTCATCTGAGGCATTCATCTTGTAAAACCTCATTGATCCACCTCTAAATTAGAAATAAATAATGTAGTCAGTGCTCAAGATAAGGTCTCATATAACTGAAACAAGACCTCCCTACTTTTAAATACAATTCCCCCTGTAATAATAAATAACATCCTATTATCTTTCCGAATTACTTGCTGCATTTGCATACTAAACTTTGTAATTCATGCACCAAAACACACAGATCCCTCTGTATGTCAGAGTTCTGCTATCTGTCACCATGAGGGTAATATTATATTTTTTTTCTTGTTAACAAAATGGACAACTTTACATTTTGCTAGAATCCCCACAGTGAGGAAACAGACCATTTGGCCAATTGAGTCCACATCATTCCTCTTAAAAGCATTCCATTCAGACCCACCCCCCTCACCTGACTATCCTGCATTTCCCATAGCTAATCCGCGTGGCCTGCACATCCCTGGATACTATGTGGTAACTTAGCATGGCCAATCCATCTAACCTGCATATCTTTGAACTGTTAGAGGAAACAGGACCATGCAAACGAAACTCACCCAGACACAGGGAGAACATACAAACTCCATGCAGACAGTTGCCCGAGGATGGAATTGAAACCAAGTCCCTAGTGCTGTAAGGCAGCGTTGTTAACCACTGAGCCACCATGCCACCTCAACAGTATACTCAGTTTGCTGGATTTTTGCCTATTAATTTGACCTATTTCTATCATATATAGACTCTGTGTGTACTCTTTACAATCTGCATTCCCACTTATCTTTGTGACAGTATCAAATTCACCTTGCTAACTGCAAAATGACCTATTTAGACAACTTGTTTTTCCTAAAACTCAAAAGAACTGCAGACGCTGTAGATCAAGGACAAAAACAGAAGTTGCTAGAAAAGCTCAGCAGGTCTGGCAGCATATGTGAAAAGAAAATCAGAGTTAACATTTCAGGTCTGGTGACCCTTCCTCAGAACTGATCATAGCTGGGGAAACTTTGGTTCACATGCAGAAAATAGGGAGAGGTATAGGGTAAGGAGTAAACAATAGGATAGAGTCTGAAGGGAGAAGAACAGTTGAATAGACAAAGGAGTTGATAACAATCTGGCGAGGAGGGTGAGTAGTTGTTAATGGGGACTGTTGGTAACTCACAATAGGTAGTGTGTAATGATGGGCAACAGTAGCTCAGGATCTTTTTTGCCAGCACAACATAGATATTCTGTGAGATAACAAGGTGTAGAGCTGGATGAACACAGCAGGCCAAGCAGCATCATAGGAGCAGGAAAGCTTGACGTTTCGGGCCTAGACCCTTCATCAGAAATGGGGGAGGGGAAGAGGGTTCTGAAATAGATAGGGAGAGAGGGGGAGGCGGATAGAAGATGGATAGAGGAGAGGATAGGTGGAGAGGAGGCGGAGGCGGCGGAAAAACTGCTCAATGTCCAAGCGTGA
>JAHRHZ010000279.1:2509736-2525563 GCA_024137785.1 Ginglymostoma cirratum | reverse complement strand
GCTTGGCCTGCTGTGTTCATCCAGCTCTATACACCTTGTTACCTCTATTATTAAAGGATATATCAGTTCCCCCAGTATACCAGAGGTGACATCCCAGGACAGATAATGCATTTTAGGTGTGAGGCCTTGTTTAGAATCTGGCTGTGTATCAAATTGGAGTCAGAGTGGTTTTATTTCCCAAGTAGGAATTTATAAAATGCCACATTGACTGTCTACAAATTGTGTGCTTTTTGAACACAATAGAATGTATCTGCAAATGTAAATTCACCTCATAGATTCATTTGTGTGTGTGTGTGTGTGTGTGTGTGTGTGTGTGTGTGTGTGAGTGTATTAGTGTGGTGGGGTCACCTGTAGTGCAACATGAACCCAAGATCTCATTGAGGCTGAAGGAATCATCAAACCAGTACAGTTTGCGGAATTTGCAGCACCGGACGTACAGATTATGGAGCCTGATGGGTCAATTTGCCTTTGTGGGGATTTTAAACAGATGATAAACTGTGTTACACAGCTGATTAAACACCCAATCCCTCGCATAGAGGATTTATACACAAAGCTAGCCGGGGTGGGGTGCTGTCCTTCATGATGGGCCATGCATATCTGCAATTGCAGACAGATAAGGATTCCCAAAAATATACTGCAATTAATACCCATAACGGTTTGTACCAACATATGAGACTGATATTTGGGTTGCCATTTGTTTAGATGACATGCGAATGATAGGCAAGACCAATAAGGAGCAGTTAGGGAAGTTGGATATAGTCATTAGACATTACTCCCACGTGGGCATTGACCTTAGAAGGGAAACGTGTATGTTCCAGGTATTCCAAATGACGTATGTGGGCTACAGAGTCAACAAGACCAGGTTGCACCCATTGGAAGATAAAATGAGGGTGATCAAAGTTGCCCCAGCTCCTATGTTGTAGGTCTTTCCCTGGGCTGGTGAATGATTACAGAAAGTTCATACATAACCTAGCCTCCACCTTGGCCCCTTGCATCAACTCTTAAAAAAAGGACCAACCTTAGAAATGATCGCATAGCCAAGCCATAGCTTTCAGGGGAGTGAAGAAACTATCTTTATCTAACATGTTGGCAAAATATGATTCCAAGTGAGAGCTGGTATTGATATGCAATGGCCTCCCGTATGGCATCAGGGTAGTATTAGCTTATAGGTGGATCAATAGAGAGGAACATCCAATAGTGTATGCTTCCAGGACTAGGGCTAATGCAGAGCGTAAATATGCCCAGATAGAGAAGGAAGCCATGGCGGTTTTATTTGGAACCAGGAAACTCCACCTATACCTTTACAGATGTCAATTCATGATAATAAAGGACCACAAACCCCTGCTAGGTCTAATTAAAGAAGACAAGGCACTGTCACCATAGCTTCAGGTCAAATTCAGTAGTGGATTCTAATACTAAGTGCACATAATTATAAATTGGAACACAGTCTGGGAGCCAAGTAGTGAATGTCAATGCATTGAGCCGCTGCCCACTGGCAGATGCACCGCTGGTGGTACCACCACTGGAAGAGTCAATAATGGTTTTAAATTTGCACACTTCCAGTCACAGCTGACAACATCAAACTTTGGACACAGAAAAATTTGGTCCTGGAAAAACTGAAACAGCTGGTGGTCATGGGGTAAACCAAAGGGCCATTACAACAAGAACTGAGATAACAAGGTGTGGGGCTGGATGAACACAGCAGGCCAAGCAGCATCATAGGAGCAGGAAAACTTGACGTTTCGGGCCTAGACTCTTCATCAGAAATGGGGGAGGGGAAGAGGGTTCTGAAATAAATAGAGAGAGAGGGGGAGGTGGATAGAAGATGGATAGAGGAGAGGATAGGTGGAGAGGAGGCAGACAAGTCAAAGAGGCAGGAATGGAGCCAGTAAAGGTGAGTGTAGGTGGGGGGGTAGCGAGGAGATAGGTCAGTCCAGGGAGGACGGACAGGTCAAGGGGGCGGGATGATGTTAGTAGATAGGAGATGGGGGTGGAGCGAGAGGTGGGAGGAGGGGATAGGTGAGAGGAAGGACAGATTAGGGAGGCGGAGATGAGCTGGTCTGGTTTTGGGATACGGTTGGGGGAGGGGAGATTTTGAAGCTTGTGAAATCCACATTGATACCTTTTTGAACCCTGACAGACCATGTCACAGTCGAGGATGGTATATTATTATGGAAAGCAAGACTTATTGTCCCAAGCAAAGGTTTCTGCCAGATACTGGCTGAACTCCACCAGGCTCATCCAGGGGTTTCCAAAATGAAAATGTTGGCAAGAATTTGGCCAGGCTTGGATGCAAACATAGCAGCATTGGTAGGGCAGTGCCCAGAGCACCAACAAGGACAAAAATTACCGTCAGAAGCTCCTCCACATTCGTGGGAATGGCCAGGAAAACCCTGGACTCAATCACATGTCAACTTTGCAGGTCCTTTCATGGGCTCAATTTTCTTAGTCATTGTGGACATGCACTCAAAGTGGCTGGACATACATAGAGTTCATTTGTAAAACATGAGAAGGATGATAGAAAAACTGTGTGCACCTGTTGCAATACATGGACTCCCAGAAATGTTGGCCACAGATAACAGGCCATGTTTACTAGCAGGGAATTTGAGTATTTCCTGAAGTCGAATGGCATTCATCACAGAAGGAGAGCACCATAGTTTCTATCATCCAATGGTCTGGCAGAAACAGCAGTTTCAACTTTGAAGACAGGCTTAAAGACATAGCCTACAGCTTCACTAGATAACAAACTGTCCCAGTTCCTATTTGATCATAGGACCACTCTTCATGCAACTACAGGGATCGCTACAGCAGAGTTGCTAATGGGGAGAAGACATCTCACCAGTTCAATCTGATCTACTGGGACCTGAGGGGAGGAGGGTGAAACATCAGGAATGCCAATGCTGCACAAAAGGTTTCACTAAGTAAGGAGGACAGTTTACTTCAGGGGACAAAGTTTGGTGAAGGAACCAGAGGAATGGCCCTGCATCAATACGAGGCACGGTCAATGCAAGGTCAGGTCCTGTAATGTATAAAGTTCAGGTAGGTGCAACAGTCCTGAACAAGCACATGGATGATATGAAAGCTGCAGACTTGCAAATGATGTGGGCACAAGGCATGCTTAGCTCTTCGACTGCCTTTCCAACTGTTTTGGGACCTGTGGGTTCTCCCTCTCCAACAAACATTGAAGCTACCTTGCCACCTTGACACCTTTACTGCCTGAAGAGGAGAATAAGTTTCTTCTGAGATGCTCTGCACACAAGAGATGAGCTATTATGGACCAGATTTTTAGTATGTCTGGTGCTGGCCTGCCGTCCTGCTCTCTTCTTCCAACCAGGGTTGATCTCCTGTCTTGATATCAATAGTAGCATGGAAGTTATGCTGGGCCATGAGTTTTCAGATTGTTTTGGAGTATGATCCTACTGTTGCTGATGGCCAACAGTGCCTCATGATGCTTAATCCTGAGTTGCTAGATCTGCTTGAAGTTTATCCCGTTAGCACACTGAAGGTGCCACAAAACATATTTCAAGATAATAATTATCATTGTGAAAGCAGTATGCCATCTCCATAAGGACTGTGCAATGGTCAGTCTTACTGATACTGACATGGACAGATACATCTGTGGCAGGCAGATTGGTGAGGATGAGGCCCAGTATGTCTTTTCTCTCTTGAGCATTGGCAGGCACCAGCAGCAAGTCCCTGGAGCAACAAGCCCCGGTACTGTGCGTGGGCTGTGTGCCCGGAACAGCGCAGGAAAGCAGTCCCAGAGCAAGTTCAAGTCTTGGGCAGAGACCAGCAAGGAGAAGTCAGTCCTGGCACTTACCTCGGAGTAGCTGAGTGCTGGTATGGAGCAGACTGGGGCTTGAAGCAGAGCAGGAATAGCTATTGGACTTGGGTCTGATGTGGGCAGCCAGACTATGTGCAGAGGCCTTGCACTGAACTACTACAGTGTAATGTCTGTTTGAAATTTCCTACCTTACTGCAATGTCAACCCTTTAATGATGTCCTATTTTTAAGTTATTTTTCAACTCTGTAAGTAATGCAACTACTTTTATTCCTCTTCCATATCCAAGAATTGTACGTAAGATGTCACTATAAGAAAGCAGATCTTGTAAAAGCTTTTCACTGTACTCCTACAATGGAGTACACCTGACAATAAAAGGATATTCTACTTTATGGTTTCACTTCTTTTTCTCATTTCTCACTAGCCACTTCTTTTCAGTACTACAGATGAAGTCTATCTATGATACCAGTCTAAGGAAGTCTAATTTTAGGAAGAAATTTTAATGAACGATGGACTTGAATGTGTGGAACAGGAATCCTTTTATATTTTGTAAATTTGACAACCAGATTTTGTCTATTAACATAGCAAAGATAAGAAAATAATTGTGGATACGGTAATGGAAAAGTGGTAGGGAGCAAACTTGAAACACTGGCACAGCTTCTTACTGATAATGGAGGGGGATGAGTTTTACTAATGATGAATTCAGAACCATATGTGCAAATACGAACATAATAGTTATGGAAATGGCAGCAGAAAGCCCTTTGAGCAGTACATATGTGGTAGGAGTGCTGTGGTAGGAGATAAAATAATTAACAAAAGTTCAGTATATCAGATTGACACTGTCTAGCCTACATGCAACTCCTGATCCACAGCAATGTGGTTGACTTTGAACCATCCATTGAAATGGTCTAGCAAACCATTCACTTCAAAGGAATGGGTGGTGACGCCCACATCCTATGAAAAAAAAAAGACTATGACTTTCTCTTCTGCAACTTGGGGCTTCTCAGATTCGGGAAAGGGGTGTGGGGGAAGTTCTGTGCTGTCCACACTCTCCTAACCATGGCTTCAGGCTTCCCTCTTTTGGTTCCTGCTTCTTCTCTCTCCCCTTGCTGCTGCAGCCTCCAGTCCATTCATTCCAGTCTTCAACGCTACCCTGACTCTGTTCTTCTAGAATCCCTTACCATGTGCCTTTGTCTTCAAAGGCTCCATCATTCCAGCAACACTGCAGATCCTGTCCAAGATCACCAATACCACTCTCACTGTCAAGATAAACATTCCCTACTCTGATGCTAAGAAACATCCCTACTTAAGGCCAGTTAGTTACACAGACCTGTCATCATGGCAACTGTGGAGCCCAGTGTGAGTTGGGAAGGGGCAACCTCCCAACTCACACATTACTCATCCTCCTTAAACAGAATGCAGCTGACGTAAACAAGGATGTCCTAACAGCAAAAGATTACACCTGGACAACAGTTCAGTTATTTTGCATTGCAGCTAAAGTGCATTGTAGTACAGCAGTACACTAGCAGGTTAACAGAATCTCATCAACCTGCAAGCTCTTGTTAACTATATGTGATGAGTTTAAATTTTAGTCGTGTTTGGTGCTGTGATGCTGTAAGCACACATTGAAGGTGAGGGATGCTGTATGACATACACTAAGTCCAGTAGCTAAAAGTGATTACAGATTGGATTTTGTGTCTAGTGATTCCAGATGTTTTGCTAATACTTTCCCGAAATACCAAGGCTATGAGCGGTACTTTGGAAGATGGGTGTACGTGAGAGATGCCCAGTAAAGTAACCAAAGGTATGAAAACTGAAATAATCAGAATTAGAGTGGAGTAAAGGTTTAGTCCCAGATGTGGCTCACAGCAGCAACAACAGCAGAAACCATCACAGAATAAATTGACTCATTTCTCAAGAGGGTGCATGACTGAGTAAAGCTCTTCTTACATACGAAGTAGCTCAATAGTCACTTTCCACAGTGAAGTTGTCAACCATGTGTTAGTAAATTTTCTTTCCTTTGGAATCTTTTCTCTCTGTCAGAACACACTAAAGGTAAGACCTAATGAACAAACTGGTGTGCCAGAGGCCTGATAGCTGAGAAAACCTGTTCCCACAATTGAACAGGTAAGCAGTCTATTTCCAGTGTGACAGCATCAATTAACTTCCAGCTTTGAAAGGGAACTGTATCCCTTCCCACAGTTCCTAAATGGCTATGGATTGTCAGTGATGAAGGTCCCCTTTTGCCTCTCCAGGTTGGATGACCAGTTGAAGCCTCATCGACACACAAGCACACTGTTATAATCATCTTGTTCTTAGTGCTTAAAAGGGGAGATTCACCAGAGTTCATACTGTCCTGTTCTCTCATAGACCACTTGAGACTCCAGTTTTAGTTTCTCTGGTTTTATTCAAGCTTCCATTTGGGATAATGCACAACCAATCAGGCTGAGGTACGATCTCCCAGATTCAAATGTAAACAAGGGCTTTATACTTTACTCTTATTGTAACTGCTAACATTGATCACATAATTATCCTTATTTTAATTTAAAATACTAGAAGATTCAATTTGGTCAATCAACCCCAGAAAGTGCGATGTGCACACACAAATAAAAATTAAAAGCAATATGGACTATATAGAGCATCAGGGTATCATTCAGTTGTAAAAGTTTGGTAAAAAGAATAGTAGGGCCATTGAGGACTAAAAATATATGTGGAGGCATCAAGCATTTTTTTTAATAACCAGAAGTGCTATCACACACACCTGAGTGACTTTCTCACTACAACTTTTTTTTGTTTTCCTTTTTAACATGAACCTCCACTTGTACAACACAAAGCCGATTAGATATTTACATGCAAAGCCCATTAAGGGCAATACAAACTGTCATGAAGCATGGTTTATTTATATTACTTAACTTGCTCAGAGATGTTATTACACACCCCTGGAGAAGGTGGGTCTTGAACCTGGGCCTCCTAGCTCAGAGATAGGGACATTACCCCTGCACCACAGGAGCTCATCAGGAAGCATGGTTGAGTTACCTAACAAATACTTCGCACCTGTCTTTCCCAATTAACTGGTTATCACCTAGGCCACGGTCACAAAAAATTAAACTGTCATTAGAAGTGTTCTAATTTTGCCAGAAGTGTGTGACAGACTGTTGATAGGATTTAAAAGTTAAAAAGAACTGGATGAAGTGTACCAAAGTGTCTATGCTTGAGATATGACAGATATAGCTTAATCTTGCATAAATTCTTAGTTGAACTCCTTTTGTCACTTATTGTAAGAATACAACTTTGCACTTAGTAAATGTGCTATTTTTGAGTCTATTGTAAGAAACCTGCTGAAAGTCTCTTTCGTTCTCAATATCAGAAATACAGAGAAACGAAATGACAATTTTGACGATTATATATGTCATTTACATTTTTGGCATAGCTCATGCAGCGGTATGGCTTAATTTCCCTTTCCATAGATTGACACCTTGCTGCGGCAGAGATGCTGAAGTGTGCCATTGATCCCAAGAGCAATGGCATCTGGCGTTCGGAACTCCTGCAGGGCCAACCATGACAGTAAGGTCTAACGGAGGAACCAGACAAAGCATAATCCAAATCAAGTCCTTAACAGTCAACCATGCAGACAATATTCACGTGATAGCAACAGCTGCAATAGTGCTTAATGGCTGCAGCACAAAGGGAATCCCTTGTCGTCGAGGAACTTGCCTCTGGAGCTGGGTCTATTTTCTGTCAAGGACCTACTGTCTGCTGATGTTTATCAGTATCCCCACATTAAATGATGTCCCGCAAAAGGCATCTACTTTGAGAAATCCACACCCCCTCCCCACTCAACTCCTGCAGTGATTGGTGGGAGGTGACAAGGAGAGGATTGTGAAACCTGAAAGGCCTCCTTCAGTGGGCTGGATACCAGTCTTCAGCAAAATCATATCACTCCATGTGTTATCAAGAAACGGTTGGAGATATTGGATATTGCAAAGGCTATGAGCCCTGACAAGATTCCAGCAATAGTATTGAAGTCAGGAACAAAAACAAAGTTGCTAGAAAAGCTCAGCAGGTCTGGCAGCATCTGTGGAGGAGAAAAAACAGAGTAAACCGGTGACCCTTCCTCAGAACTGACTTTTTTTTAATAGTATTGAAGTATTGTGCTCCAGAACTTGCTGCACTGCTAGATAGGCTCTTTCAGCACATTTATAACTCTGGCATCTACCGGAAAATTGTCCACAAATGTCCTGCACATAAAAAGCAGGACAAATCCAACCCAGCCAATTACTGCCCCATCCGTCTACTTTTGATTGTCAGTAGAGCGATGGAAGGTGTCATCAATAGTTCTATCAAGCAGTGCCTGCTCAGTATTAACCTGCTCAGTGATGTGTTTGAGGTCACTCAGCTCCTGACCTCATTATAGCCTTGGTTCAAATATGGACAAAAGAACTGAATTCCAGAGATGTGGTGAGAGTGACAGCCTTTGACATCAAGGCTGCATTTGGCCGAGTGTGGCAGCAAGGAACCCTAGCAAAGCTGTATTCAATGGGTATCAGAAGGGAAACTCTCCACTGGTCATACCTGGCACATATAAAGCTGCTCATGGTTGTTGGAGGTCAGTCACCTCAGCTCCAGGACATCTCCGCAGGAGTTCCTCAGGGTAGTGTCCTCGGCCCAACCATCAGCTGTTTCATAAATGACCTTCCTTCTATCATAAGGTCAGAAGTGGGGATGTTTGCTGATGATTGCATAATGTTCAGCACCATTCACGACTCCTCAAATACTGAAGCGGTCCATGTTTAAGTGCAGCAAGATGTGGACAATATCCAGGTTTGGCCTGATAAGTGACAAGTAACATTTACACAACACAAATGCTAAGCTATGACCATCACTAATAAGAGTCAATCTACCTTGATGTTCAATGGTGTTACCATTACTGAATCCCCCACTAACAACATCCTGGGGGTTACCATTTATCAAAAACTCAACTGGACTCACCACGTAAACACAACGGATACAAGAACTGGTCAGAGACTATGGATGCTGCAGTGAATAACTCACCTCCTGACTCCCCAAAGAGTGCCCATCGTCTACAAGGCACAAGTCAGGAACTTGATGGAATCCTCCCCAATTGCTGGAGCAGGCAGCCTAAGATAGAAGGCAGTGAAAGCAGGAGCAGGCAGCCCGAGGCAGTTACAGTGGGGGCAGGCAGCCCCGGGAGCCTGCGGCAAGAGCAAGACCTGGCAGCCCAAGGCAGCGAGAGTGGGAGCAGGCAACCATGGGTGGCAAGGGCAGGAGCAGGCAGCCTGAGGTGACCGGCAGTGAGAACAGGAGCAGGCAGCCTGAGACAGCGGTGAGAGTGAGGTTAAGCCCTTGTGAGGAGTGCGAGCCCAGCATAGCCAGGCGCTTACGGACTGTGATGTTGAACTGTTAACTGCATTTTTTCGTTTTTCTACGCTTTAGTAAGAAGGGCTGTAATGTTTAACTTCTTAACTTGCTTTCTTTAGTTTTCCACTTTGTTCTAAGATTCCGTGCCTAGGTACATTTGTACCTAAGATGGTACCATAAGTAGCAGCTTGTAAACTTTTCACTATACTCATGTAAATAAGTACATGTGATAAAAAGTTAATTCTGATAGGGAATTTATAGCTTTACTAATCAACAGGAAACAACTGCTGTGCTTTTAGTCAGTTTTGAAAAAAAATGTTTTCTTTGAGCTGTTTGTAGCTGTGGTGTAGGCCACTTTCTGTTTTGCGTACTTTTCCCTCCGATGTAGGAATTGCACTCAAGGTTATTTTAATAGCCTTACAGTTTCTACATCTGAAGTTGCAATCTACTTGCTGTTCAAATGGACCGTTGCTCTAGCTAGCCCGCAGATCAGGTACTCACCATTTATCTAGCACCATGAGATTTGTCTCATGATGCAATTATATTTTCTGTACTTCTGTGAATCTTGTCCGAAGACTTTCTACTGGTCTTCAAGTTCACGTCACTTCCTTTGTTGCTTAAGAAAATCCACGCCTCATCATCATGTCATATTTCAATACTTTTTGAACAAAAGTTGCCAATATGAGTGACAAATTGTTTATTTGAAAATCTAATATAAGCTTGCTTATCAGAGAGATTTGTTACAGAAGTTCTGTATTTGTTCTTACAGAAGAACACAGCAACACATCTTTACACTTCTATGCTGCAACCTGGACTGACAAAAGCTGTTATACATCCTGCTTACTTGGTCATTTGTACATTTCTTTCTCAAAGTGAAATCACAACAAAAAGTTTTATGAATAATGTACACTACCAATGATCCAACAGGACTTTGATGGAACTATCCTTCATTGATTTTAATTACCACTTGATTAGACATCAACTGACTTCACTGATGTACTGTGAGTATTTACATATGGTGATTAACTGCACATGTGACTGATACAAGCCTTCTTGGCTTTCAGGTAAATTCCTTAAAAGATGAAGGAACAGTGGACATCTGTGTAAACTTGATTTTCCACACCACCCCATGTCCCAATGCCTTGGGTAAAGGCCAGAGTATCAATATGCAGTTTTAAGAAAATTGTTGAATTGTTGTCAACGTCAGAAAGAGTAAAGTCTTTGATAGAATTATCCATTCCTAAAACTAAATGGGAAATTTTTGGATGTATGGTTGCTACAGAAAGTTTGTGTCAAACATCACTGCAAAAGGACCATTAAACCATTAGATGTAGGAGCAAAAGTATGCCATGTTGTCCATTAAGTCAGCTTTGCCTTTAAATGAGATCATGGCGGATCTGATAATTCTCAACTCCAACACTTATTAAAGATCTATCTCAGAATATTTAATGTCCCAGCCTCAAGAGTGCTCTGCAATAAAAAATTCCACAGACTGACTACTCCCTGCAAAAAGAAAAAAAAAATCCTCTGCATCGCTTTCTTAAAAGGGCAGACCCTGAAATGCAATTATGACCTCTGGTCCTGGATGTTCCCAGAAGGGGAAACAACATGTATGTATCTATCCTGTCAAGCCACCTAAGAATTTTGTATGTTTCAATAAGGTCTCCTCTCATTCTTCAAAACTCCCACCGAGTAGATCCAATCTAATCATCCTCTTCTGATTAGACATACCTGCAATTAACCTAGTGAATATTCTTTGGGAAATTTTCCTTGGATAAGGGGAACAAAATTATCCATTGTATTCTATGTGTGTTCTGATTAAGCCTAGTGTAGTTTTAGCAAGACTTCCCTATTTGTTCACTCCATTCACTTTCAAACAGAAGCCAATAGTCCACTTATCATGCTAGCTTATTTTTGACTCATGCATTTCCTCATTGAACTAACAATGAATAAGTAAAATAAATAAGTTGCTCCCCTTCCAGTTTTATTGCAATAGCAGGCAAAGAAAATCTTGTCAAAAAAAGTGTTAAACAGTTTTGGAAAAGCTCAAGGCAATTCTAACAAATGAATAAGTAATGAGTGGCCCTGACTTTGCTAAAAACTTTACAGTGGTAATGGTTCTAGTGACTTGGGTCTGAATTTGACCTTATAGCAAGAAGATGAATCAGGTAGAGAAAACACAATACAGTACTTTTGTGAGAAATTAAATAAGATTCAAAGTAAATATTCTACCGTAGAATAGGTAATCAGGTATTGTTCTTGGCTCTTAAAAATGTCAAGGTTTATGTCTTTCAGAACCACAAAAAAAATGTCTTTATGCCCTTGGCCTTTGTTGATTAAGAATGCTTAAGAATCAACATGCTAGACTTTTTTGGTGGAGTTTGTTACTTTAACCTTATAACATGAAAAAATGCTCATATTATTGGGAAATATAATACTATATCTAATATGTTGATGGAACTGTAATGATGTTGGAATTATTTGGAGATTAAGAATGTGACAATAAACTGTATAGACTCTGTATAATGAGTGAATTAGGATGAATTTGGATGAAATAAAGGACTACAGATGCAGAAAACCTGAAACAAAAGCAGAAATTGCTGGAGAAACCTAGCAGGTCTAGCAGTATTTGTGGAGACAAAACTGAGTTAATGTCTTGATTCCAGTGAAGAAGGGTCAGTTCTGAAGAAAGATCATTCAACTCGAAACATTAACTCTGATTTCTCTCTATAGATGCTGCCGGACCTGCCAGTTTTTCCAGCAATTTTCGGCTTTGTTTAGAATGAATTAGAGTTGGAGTTGAGGTGAGATAAGCCCTTTTCTTTGTTTTTTGTGTTGTATGCTTTCATGTCAATATCATTATGCAATGCATTTGTAACTTCTTTCAAAAGTGGAGGTATTTTGGGAATGCATAATTACAATAATGGATAATATGGGGACCTGGGATATTGAATTATTTGAACACTTTATGGATGTTTTTACCAATGGTTTGAAGGGAAACCTGTTATTTCTTGGAAATAAGGTCAACAGTTTAATGTGGGCTATGAGTCACCAGCTGATTACAGAAAGTCAAGGTCTTTAGAAAAAAGCCAAGTAAATATTTTAAGGTGCAAAAGGATGGGGCACATTGGGACATTTGATTGTAATTGTTAGATAACCTGACTTTTGTAATAAAAAAGGGGTCCCTGTACTGCTGGTTGCATAACAAGCCAACCTGGTATTTGATTTCATTTGATGAACCTCAAAATTTGAAAAGATATCCTCCAAGTCACGAGTATGGCTTCAAGACTATCTTTCTCCCTGTCCATGATTGAAGTACGTGGGAACATGATAAATGTTTTTCACAGTTCAGTAATTCGATTACCTTGTAACCTCTGAAAATCACTATTCAAAGGCTTGATCCCAGCATGACTTCCTTCTAAACTGAAGCCTTATTTTGATGATCTTCCATCAATCTGCAATTGTCAAATATTCATTTTCTTCAACAAGAAACTTATGAACTGCGGGAATTCATCAAATTTTATCCTTTGATTTTTGGAACATTGGCCAATAAGAATGTTTGCCTTTTGTCTTTATTGAAAATATTGACTTTATAATGTCTTTGTTGTCTTTTGTGTTGCATAAGGTCTGTTTACAGATTTTACAAGGTATGTAGTTATAGTTTTGGGTTAAATTTTAGACATTAATCACTTTTGCCACTTGTTTTTAAGAGGGAATTCTGTTTTATAATAAATGGATTATTTTGAGTTAATTAAAGAAGTATATTGAAAGTCTCTTTAATTCCAGATAGCAGTACAAAAAGAAACTGGCCATTTTGAAACAAAACATTTATACTTGCAGAACAACTTGTGAAGTAGTGAAGTTGACATGACTTGAACAAGCAGTAAGCCATTTAGCCCCTCAAGCCTGCTCCTTCATTGAATAAGGTTATAATTCATCTAAAATTGCATTCCCACCTACTCCTATACTCGTTCACCTCCTTGTTTAGCAAGAATCTGTCTATCTTTATCGTAAACATATTTGAATATGTGGCTTCCACCATCTTTTCAGGAAGAGCATTCCAAAGGCTCATTACCTTCAGAGAAATTTTGCTGCATCCTTGTTTTAATTGGCTGACTCCTGAGCTTTGAACAGTGACACCTACTTCTAGATCCTCTCTTGAAAGGCTACATTCTCTCCACATTTACTGTCAAAATTCTTCAGCATCTTGTTGGTTTCACTCAAGTTGTCTCTTACTATTCAAAACTTCAGCAGATATATGATGTGGAGGTGCCGATGTTGGACTGCGGTGGACAAGGTCAAAATCACATGACACCAGGTTGTAGTCCAACAGGTTTATTTGAAGACACAAGCTTTTGGAGTCTCACTTTTTGTAGCACACAATTTGTAGACAGTCGATACGGCATTTTATTAATTCTTACTTTGGAAACAAAACCACTCTGACTCCCAAGTTGATATACAGTCAGATTCTAAACAAGGCCTCCAAATTAAAATGCATTATCTCACCAGGGATGTTGCCCTGGTATACTGAAGGAATTGATAAAACCTTTAGTTATCTCAGGGCAGTGACCTGAAAGACATTTGGGAACTTACATATTAATCCTTTCTAATTGATTAAAGATTTAACAGCCATCTTAGGTTTGTTCAACACTGCACCAGTTCTATGACCCTTTGATCTTTTGCTTATAAATTCTGTTTTTGATGCTACCTCTCTCACTGACACCTGAAAAAGGGGTGAGACTCCGAAAGCTTGTGTCTTCAAATAAACCTGATGGGCTATAACCTGGAGTCGTGTGATTTTTGGTCTCAGCAGAAACAACCCTGGTCTGTCTCATAAGAAAAGTGATTAGCAGCACAATCATCCCGTTATAGTTCTAAGACAGGGCATATTTATTGTATATTTTTAAGACAAATGAATATATTCTTGTAGGAGTCAAAGGGTGCCATGCTTGGGTAGTAGGAAAGTAGCACTGAGGACACAATCAATTTAGCTTTCATCTCATTGAACTGCAGAACAGACTTAAACAAGCTGAATGACCTACTACTTGAAAAGCTATGAGAATTTTGAGTTTAAGCTTGATTTGTTATGTTAAATGTACGAGATGCAGTGAAATGTGTTGTTTTGCGTGTGTACAGGCAGATCATACCATACAAAGTGCATCAGGGTAACAGAACAGAGTGCAGAATACAGTGTTACAGCTACAGGGTTTGCAGTCTATGGGTCAGGAAGTCAACAATCCAGTTACAGGGTGGGGCGTGCGAGACCTTAAGAATTATGGTGTTGAAGGCAGACTGTAGTCAATAAGCAGGAACCTGATGCAGGTATCCTTGTTACCCAGATGTTCCAGTAATGAGTGTAGGACTAGGGAGATGGTGTTTGCTATGGACCTGTTGAGGGTAGATGAATTGCAAAAGATCAAAACAATTTGGTAGGTCGGAGTTGATGTGAGCCATGATTAAATTGTCGAAGCACTTTATAATTATGGAAGTCAGAGAGTAGTCATTGATGCTTTATGATTTTCTTCAGCACTGGGATGAGGGTGGTCTTCTTGAAGCAGATGGGGACTTATGTCATAGTAAAGAGAAGTTAAAGATGTCTGCGAATGCTCTGGCCAGCTGGCCCACACAGGATCTGAGTGCATGGCCGGGGTCTCCATCCAGGTCCAGTTGCTTTCTGTGGGTTTAATTCCAAGAAAACCAATCTAAAGTCGACAGCGATAAGAGATAAAAGGTACTGCAGATGCTGGAGAATCCGAGGTAACAAGCATGGGGCTGGATGAACACAGCAGGTCAAGCAGCATCATAGGAACAGGAAAACTTGATGTTTCGGGCCTGAACCCTTCATCAGAAATGGGGGAGGGGAAGAGGGTTCTGAAATAAATAGGGAGAGAGGGGGAGGCGAATAGAGGATGGATAGAGGAGAGAATAGGTGGAGAGGAGGCAGACAAGTCGAAGAGGCGGGGATGGAGCCAGTAAAGGTGAGTGTAGGTAGGGGGGTAGGGAGGAGACAGGTCAGTCCAGGGAGTACGGACAGGTCAAGGGGGCGGGATGATGTTAGTAGATAGGAGATGGGGGTGTGGCTTGAGGTGAGAGGAAAAACAGGTTAGGGAGGCGGAGATGAGCTGCGATAGGATGCTGCTTGACCTGCTGTGTTCATCCAGCCCCATGCTTGTTATCTCGGAGATGAGCTGGGCTGGTTTTGGGATGGGGTTGGGGGAGGGGAGATTTTGAAGCTTGTGAAATCCACATTGATGCCATTGGGCTGCAGGGTTCCCAGGATGAATATGGGGACCGCTTTGCAGAACACCTGCGCTCTGTTCGCAACAAACAACTGCACCTCCCAGTCGCGAACCATTTCAACTCCCCCTCCCATCCCTCAGATGACATGTCCATCCTGGGCCTCCTACAATGCCACAGTGATGCCACCCGAAGGCTGCAGGAACAGCAAATCATATTCAGCCTGGGAACCCTGCAGCCCAATGGCATCAATGTGGATTTCACAAGCTTCAAAATCTCCCCTCCCCCAACCGCATCCCAAAACCAGCCCAGCTCATCTCCGCCTCCCTAACCTGTTTTTCCTCTCACCTCAAGCCACACCCTCATCTCCTATCTACTAACATCATCCCGCCCCCTTGACCTGTCCATCCTCCCTGGACTGACCTCTCTC
>JAHRHZ010000279.1:2472730-2509336 GCA_024137785.1 Ginglymostoma cirratum | reverse complement strand
CCACACTCCCCTCCAGCCCCACCACACCCGGCACTTTTCCTTGTAACCGCAGGAAGTGCTACACCTGCCCCCACACCTCCTCCCTCACCCCAATCCCAGGCCCCAAGAAGACATTCCACATCAGGCAGAGGTTCACCTGCACATCTGCCAATGTGGTATACTGCATCCGCTGTACCCGTTGTGGCTTCCTCTACATCGGGGAAACCAAGCGGAGGCTTGGGGACCGCTTTGCAGAACACCTGCGCTCAGTTCGCAACAAACAACTGCACCTCCCAGTCGCGAACCATTTCAACTCCCCCTCCCATTCCTCAGATGACATGTCCATCCTTGGCCTCCTACAATGCCACAGTGATGCCACCCGAAGGCTGCAGGAACAGCAAATCATATTCAGCCTGGGAACCCTGCAGCCCAATGGCATCAATGTGGATTTCACAAGCTTCAAAATCTCCCCTCCCCCAACCGCATCCCAAAACCAGCCCAGCTCATCTCCACCTCCCTAACCTGTTTTTCCTCTCACCTCAAGCCACACCCCCATCTCCTATCTACTAACATCATCCCGCCCCCTTGACCTTACTGGCTCCATCCCCGCCTCTTCGACTTGTCTGCCTCCTCTCCACCTATCCTCTCCTCTATCCATCCTCTATCCGCCTCCCCCTCTCTCCCTATTTATTTCAGAACCCTCTTCCCCTCCCCCATTTCTGATGAAGGGTTTAGGCCCGAAACGTCAAGTTTTCCTGCTCCTATGATGCTGCTTGACCTGCTGTGTTCATCCAGCCCCATACTTGTTATCTCGGATTCTCCAGCATCTGCAGTACCTTTTACCTCTGATGCAGCAGTATAACAATGGTTGTGTAGTGATGGTCAAGGATGTTTGGACTTCTGGTGGGACAGGAGACGTGTTGATGGTATTTTGGGAGCATATTCTTCAGGTTGGCCTGGTTGATTGATTGATTTATTGTCACGTGTACTGAAATACAGTGAAAAGCTTTGTTTATGAGCGGTACAGGTAGATCACAGCAAGCAAAGGATGTACAGATCAAAAAGTGCATACAGGTTGAAGTCATCTGCTACGACGAACAGGGCCTCAGGGTTTTCCTTCTCATGACTGTTTGTAGCGTTGTATCCTACATCAGGCGCACTCTTCACTTCCGCATGGGGTGGGATGTCGTTTGCTGTCAGGACAGTGGAGGTGAACTCGAATGGCAGGTTGTATTAGGGACTGCACTTTATTGTAAGATATTCTAGGATATTTCCAATGATGCAAAACTTCAGTTACAAAGAGAATTTGGAGAAACTGGA
Source organism: Ginglymostoma cirratum (assembly GCA_024137785.1). Taxonomy (NCBI): domain Eukaryota; kingdom Metazoa; phylum Chordata; class Chondrichthyes; order Orectolobiformes; family Ginglymostomatidae; genus Ginglymostoma; species Ginglymostoma cirratum. The sequence goes on along the minus strand of JAHRHZ010000279.1, from coordinate 2,508,037 downwards.
ACTGTTTACCTTGGAGTGGAGAAGGTAAAAAGATATTTGATAGAAGCTTTCAAAAATCTTTGTTGATTTGGACAGAGCTGATAAGGAGAACCTGTTCCAGGTCACACAGGACTGAGAGAGGGCGCACTTTTAAAGCAATTTACAGAACAGGTCAAACCTTAGGTGAGAAACTATTGGAATGTACTGCTTCGAAGTGAAGGGGAAGCATTTTCAACGGAGATATCCAACAGACCTTTAGATAGTTGTTATAATAGAAATAAAGCGAAGAGGTATGGAGAAAAGGCAGGACAATGATACTGTATCAAAATACTCATTCATCGAGCTCGTGTGCCTTGCTACTTCATGAGAGATGATTCACGCTTCCTCACAAAAAACCAGCAAGAAACGCCGGCGATACACGGCAGGCTGATCGTACCGGATAACAATTCCCTCCAACAGACAATGGCGGGATCGCTGTTTCCAGAATTTTCGGCCTCGAGCCCCTCTGACGTCACCGCATGGCCGTTAAACTCCGTTAACGGTTGAAGAAGGCGGCTTCGAGTGACAGTTTTCGAGAAGAATGAAAGATTTAGGAGGCGGAATTTATTAAAACTAGGCTGCGATTATTTTTAGGCATATAGGCTGAAAGGACGAAAGCCTGGCTGATTGTTGTTAGGGTTGGGGACTAGAGAAATTTAATTCCCTCACTGAGGCGAACATTTGAATTATATTTTGTGTCTTATCGTCTGACAATAAGTGAGTATACTTACTTCATAATATGTTATTATGTGAGTGGAGCAAATTAATAATCAGCAATTTTGTTACTGCAAAATGCCAGTTTTCTGCTCTACCTATAGTTTAATTTCAATTCAATTTTAAACTTATTTTAAACAGCGAACAAAACGTCTGTGAACAAGTTTGTTTACAATAAACATTTACGAGGCAGGTAAAAGCAAGTGAAAAAACACAGAACCGTATTAAATATCAGCCTTTTGTTTTACATTTTATTCGTTCTTGGAGCAAATTACTGCAATAATTTTAAAAACTTCATGTCTGTTTATGTGGTGAGTCCAGTTGAGTTTCTGGTCAATGATAACCCTCAGGATATTGATAGTGGTGGACTAGGAGATGATAACACTGTGTTGAATGCCAAGGGGTGGTGGTTAGATTGTCTCTTCTTGGTGATGGTCATAGTTTGGCATTTGTGAGGCATGAATGTTATTTGCCACTCGTCAGCCCGACCCTGGATATCGTCTACATCTTGGCATTTATTGCAAAAGGACTAGATTACAAAAGTAAAGGGGCGTTGTTACAATTATATAAAACATTGGTGAGAGCACACCTGGAGTATTGTGTCTGGTTTTGGTCTCTTTACTTGAGCATGAATGTGGTGACACTAGAGGCAGTTCAGAGGAGGTTCACTCAATTGACTCTAGGGATGAAAGGGCCATTGTACAAGGACTGGTTGTATAGCTTGGGCTTGTACTTGCTGGAGTTCAGAATGAGAGGAGATCTAATTGAGGTATTTACAATGCTAAAGGAGTTGATGAGGTAGACATCGAAATTATGTTTCCCCCTTGTGAACAAGAGGTTATAGATATAGAGTTGTGGGGGGTGGGTGGGTAATTTCAAAACTGAGATGAGGGGAAACTCTTTTTCTCTCAGAAGGTTGTGAATCTGTAGAACTCACTGCCCCAGAGTGCAGTGGAGACAGCCAGTCAACAGATTCAAGAAAGAAATAGATATGTTTCTGGTGAAAAGAGGGATAAAAGGCCATTCAGAGCAGGTAGGAGAGTTGAGTTAAGATAAGGATAAAGATCAACCATGATCATTTTAAATGGTGGCGTGGGCACGAAGGGCTGAATTTGCCTACTACTGCTGTTAATTCCTGTGTAGTTTGATGTCTGAGAGTTATGGGTGTACATCAAACAAATTATCTTCACTGGAATAACAAGCATGGGGCTGGATGAACACAGCAGGTCAAGCAGCATCATAGGAGCAGGAAAACTTGACGTTTTGGGCCTAAACCCTTCATCAGAAATTGTCCTTAATTGCCCTTTAGAAAGTGGTGAGCAGTTCTGGTTCCACCTGATGTAGTCCGTATCCACAATTATGTTAAGTTGGAAGTTCAAGGATTTTGACCCAGTAACGTTGGAGGAATGGTGATATATTTCATTGATGTAATGGCGATTATAGTCAGGATGGTGAGTGTCCTGAAGAGAATTTTTGCAGCTGTCTTTCTAGATGGTCGTGGTTGTGGATTTGGAAGGCACTGTCTCAAGGCCACCAGATTTCTGCAGTGCTTTAGTTTATTCATTCACAGGATATGGGCGTCTTTGGCTAGACTAGCATATTTTCTCTATGTAGCCCATCCCTAATTGCCCAGAGGGCAGTTGAGAGTCAACCACATTGCTGTGGGTCTACAGTCACATGTAGGCCAGACCAGGTAAGGGTGACAGATTTTCTTCCCTAATGCATATTATTTAACCCATGGTTTCATGGTCATTGTTAAGCCTTGATTCCAGATTCTTTATTGAATTCAAATTCCACCATCTGCCATGGCAGGATTTGAACCCAAATCCCCAAAACATAGCTGAGTTTCTGGATTAATAGTCTAGCGATAATACCAATGGGCCAATGAGCTTTGAGAATGAAGTGGATGTTATAGATGTTGTGCCAATCAAGCAGGCTGTTTTCTTCTAGATAGTGTTGAGCTTCTTGAGTGTTGTTGGAGCTTCCCTCAAAGCAAGTGTAGAGTATTCAATCACATTACTGACTTATGCGTTGAAGATTATGGACAGGCTCCGGGAAGGGGGTCAGGAGGTGAGATCTTTGCAGTATTCCAAGCCTTACTTTGGTAACCACTATTTATTTAGTGAATGGAGTTGAGTTTCTGGTCATTAGTAACCCCGAGGGTTTTTGAAAGTGGAGCATTGAGTGTTGGTAACAGCATTGAATGACAGTGGTTAAATTTGTTTTTTATTGGAGATGATCATTGCCTGGCATTTGTAATATTCACACTACACTTGCCACTTTACAGCCTGAGCCTCGCTATTGTACGTTCCTTTTGCTTTTGAACATGGACTGTTTGGTATCTGAGAAGTTACGGAGGCTGCTGAACATCGTGCAATCTTGGCGAACATTCCCACTTCACAGCTAATGTTGGAGGGAGGTCATTGAAGCAGCAAAAGATGGTGGAGTCAAGCACAATAACGTAAGGAACTCCTGCAGAAATATCCTGGAGTTGAGATGACTGACCTCCAATAATCACACCATCTTTCTATGTTAGAGATAGTAAGAACTGCTGATGCTGGAGTCACCTATAACAGTGTGGAGCTGGAGGGGCACAGCATGTCAGGCAGCATCGGAGGAGCAGTAAAGTTGATGTTTTGTGCCATGTATGGCTCCAGCCAGCAGAGAGTTTTCTGGTGTCCACGATTCCAGTTTTGCTAGAGCTTCTTGATGCCACACTCTGTCAAATGCAGACTTGATGTCAGGGGCTGTCATTTTTCACCACACCTCTGAAATTCAGCTGTTTTGACCGTGTTTGAACCAAAGCTGCAATGAGGGCAGGAGCTGAGTGGTCCTGTCGGAATCCATACTGGGCATCACTGAGCAAGTCATTGCTAAGCAGGTGCTGCTTGATAGCACTGTTGATGACACCTTCCATCGCTTCGCTGATGATCGAGAGTACACTGATTAGAAACCAGAAGAACTGCAGATGCTGTAAATCAGGAACAAAAACAAAGTTGCTGGAAAAGCTCAACAGCTCTGGCAGCATCTGAGAAGAATAATCCGAGTTAACGTTAACTTCCTCGGAACTGATGGTAGGTGGGGAAAACGTCAGTTTATATGCAAAAAATAGGGAGGGGTGAGGAGTAGTGAGTAAACGATAAGATAGAGCCTAAAGAGAGAGAAGAACAGTTGGACAGACAAAGGAGTTGATAATGATCAGGCTGGGAGAGTGAATAGTTGTTAATAGGGACTATTAGTGACTAATAACAGGTGATGTGTAATAGCAGGCTATGTAATAACAAGACCTAGTGTGTTGGGTAGGGGGCTGGGACATGGGAGAGTTTAGGCCCTAAAATTATTGAACTCGATATCGAGTCTGGAGGGCCCCCAAGTGGAAAATGAGGTGTTATTCTTCCAGCTTGCATTGAGCTTTGCTGGAACGCTGTAGCAAGCCAGAGACAGAGATGTTGACCAGGGAGCAGGGTGGTACGTTAAAGTGGCAGGCACTGGGTAGTTCAGGGTCCTTTGTTTTTTGCGAACAGAACATAAATGTTCTGCAAAGCAGTCATCCAGTCTACACTTCGTTTCCCCAATGTAGAGGAGACCACATTGTGAGCAGCAAATGCAGTAGACTAGATTCTGGGAAATTCAGGTGGAAGTGTTTCTTCACATGGAAGGTATGTTTGGGTCCTTGGATACTGGGGAGGGAGGAGGCAAATGGCAGGGGAAGGTGCTGTGGGGCTGTAGGGGTGTGTAGGGGGTGAAGGAAGTGTGGACCAGGGTGTCCCGGAGGGAATGGTTCCCACTGAAGGCAGGCAAGGGAGGTGAGAGAATATCTGTCTGGTGGTGCATCTCGTTGGAGGAAGTGGCATCTGATCTTTTGGATGCAGATGCTGGTGGGATGGTAGGTAAGGACAAGGGGAACCCTATTGCTGTTGTGGGAGGGAAGTGAAGGGGTGAGGGTGGAAGTGCGGGAGATGGGTTGGACCCAGTTGGGGGCCCTGTCGACAATGGTGCTGGAGAATCCTCAGTTGAGGAAGAAGGTGGACATTTCGGAGGCTCCCTTGTCCAAGTTGGCCTCGTTTGAACATAAACGACGAGATGGAGGAACTGAGAGAATGGGATGAAGTTTTTTTTTTACAGGAAGCAGGGTTTAAGGATGTATAGTCCAGGCCAGAGTAGACTGATAATTGTCCAGGTTGGATTTCCCCTGCTTCCCCTGTACAGACATACCTGGACAATTTTCTACATTATTGGATAGATGCAAGTGTTGTAACTGGACTGGAACAGCTTAGCTAGGTATGTGCAAGTTCTGGAGCATGTGTCTTTAGTACTATAACCAGAATGTTATCAGGGCTCATATCATTTGTAGTATTCGGTATCTCCAACCATTTCTTGGTATACGTGGAGTGAATCAAATTAGCTGGAGACTGATATCTGTGATAGTGGGGATCACTGGAGAAGGTTGAGATGGATTATCCACTTGGTACTTTTGGCAGAAGACTGTTGGGAATTTGTCAGCCCTCTATTTTGCCCTGATATACTGGGTTCTTCCATCATTGACTATCAGAATATTTGTGGTGCCTTCTCCAGTGAGTTGTTTTAATAATCCACATTCAGTAATGACTGAATGCAGCAGGAATGCAAAGCTTTCATCTGATCCATTGATTGTGAAATTGTTTAATTCTGTCTGTCATTTGCTGTTTATGTTGTTTGGTATTCTCTCTCTCCAACAGCATTGCACCACTCTGCAGTTCCACTTCATCCACCACTCATTCACTGTGCTACGAAGAACCTTTTTCTTTTTTTTCCTTTCAGGCATCAAGGCACACAAGATGCAACAACTCGGAGATACCCATGGCTGTCTGGAAGGTTCCTCCCTGCTCCTTCCCTTTGAATGCATCCCCACCTCCTGTCACTTATTCACCGTCCTTTTTCACCTTCAGATCTCCAGTGCTGAATGTTCTTCACCCAAAGGTCTCGGCTTTATCCGTCTCTGTTCCCACTTTCATAAATTTCAGGCAAGACAAGATTTCGAACTCTTGTTCTGTTTTCTTTGCATCTGCACCCATTCCTTTGGACAAAAGTCCTCTCTCTGTCCCACAGCCCCCTTTACCTACCTCTAATACTCTCTCTCCACTTGGACTCCTCCATCTGGCCTTCTGCCTGCACTCGACCTGTTTGTTGAGAACTGTCAACGTGATATTGGTTGCCTCAATTTCTCTGCACCCCTCCTCAACACTTGTTCCAACCTATCTTTCTCCCTTCCAGCACCCCCCCCCCCCCAACTCAATGCGGTTAGATCCAACCCTGACTTTTGTTAAGCCAACCGATAACTGTGGTGCTGTTGCAGTCTCGCTGACCTCTACATTGCAGAGGCTGCGTGCAAGCTCTCAGATACCTCCTATCTCCCCACCACGGAACATCAGGCCATTGTATTAATTATGGTGCTAACGTCATTTCATTCTGGTGATCATCCAACCACCCCCCCCCCCAGCCCTGTCATGGCCTCCAAGCTGATAGTATCCCAAATCTTGCACAGCTTGCTTCTACCTCCTTTTGAAAATCCACAAACAGAACTGCCACAGGCAGACCCATTGTTTCCGCCTGCTCATGCTGCACAGAACTTATCTCTTCCTACCTTGACTCGGTCTTTTCTCCCCGGTCCATACTCTACCCACTTAGATCCGTGATTCCTCTGATACTTTATGTCAAAGGCTGTTCCTGCAACCTTCGGGTGGCATCGTTGTGGCACTGCAGGACGCCCAGGATGGATATGTCGTCTGAGGAATGGGAGGGGGAGTTGAAATGCTTCGTGACTGGGAGGTGCAGTTGTTTAGTGCTAACCGAGCGTAGGTGTTCCGCAAAGCGGTCCCCAAGCCTCCGCTTGGTTTCCCCGATGTAGAGGAGGCCACAACGGGAACAGCGGATACAGTATACTACATTAGCAGATGTGCAGGTGAACATCTGCTTGATGTGGAAAGTCTTCTTGGGGCCTGGGATGGGGGTGAGGCGGGAGGTGTAGGGGCAGGTGTAGCACTTCCTGCAGTTGCAGGGAAAAGTGTTGGGTGTGGTGGGGCTGGAGGGGAGTGTGAAGCGGACAAGGGAGTCACGGAGAGAGAGGTCCCTCCGGAAAGCAGACAAGGATGGGGAGGGAAAAATGTCTTTGGTGGTGGGGTCGGATTGCAGATGGCGGAAGTGTCGGAGGATGATGTGTTGGATCTGGACATTGGTGGAGTGGTACGTGAGGACGAAGGGGATTCCGTTTTGGTTGTTATTGCGGGGGAAGGGGTGTGAGGGATGAGTTGCAGGAAATGCGGGAGACACGGTCGAGGGCGTTCTCGACCACTGTTGGGGGGGAGATGTTGTGGTCCTTGAAAAACGAGGACATCTGAGATGGTTGGGAGTGGAATGCCTCATCCAGGGTGCTGAGGCAAAGGAATTGGGAATAGGGCATGGCATTTTTGCAGGAAGGTGGGTGGGAGGAGGTGTATTCTCGGTAGCTGTGGGAGTCAGTGGGCTTGAAATGGATATCGGTTTCCAGGTTGTTGCCAGAGATGGAAACAGAGGGGTCCAGGAAGGAGAAAGAGGTAGCCATTTTCCTGTGTGTTAGGTATGACTCCAACCACCGGAGCGTTTGCCCCCCGATACCCATTGATTCCAGTTTTGCTAGGGCTTCTTGATGCCACACTTAGTCAAATGCAGCCTTGATACCAATGGTTGGCACTCTCACCTCACCTTTGGAATTCCGCTCTCTTGCCCATGTTTGAATCAAGGCTGTAAGGAGGCCAGGAGCTGAGTGGCCCTGATGGAACCCAAACCGGGCATCACTGAGCAGGTTATTTCAGAGCAGGTCCTGCTTGATAGCACTGTTGATGACTCCTTCCATCTGGTGTTTGAGAGTAAACTGATGGGGTGCTAATTGGCTGGGTTGGATTTGTCCTGCTTTTTATGTACAGGACACAATTGGGCAATTGTCCACATTGCCAAGTAGATACCAGTGTTATAACTGGAACAGCTTGGCTAGGGGAAGTGGCGAGTTCTGGAGCACAAGTCTTCAGTACTATTGCCAGAATGTTGTCAGGGCCTGAGGCCTTTGCAGTATGAAGTCTCTCCAACCGTTTCCTGATATCATGTGGAGTGAATCGAATTGGCTGAAGACTGGTATCTGTAACATTGGGGACCACTGGAGGAGGCCAAGATGGATCATCCACTCGGCACTTTTGGCTGAAGATTGCTGCGAATGCTTCAGCCTTATCTTTTGCACTGATGTGCTGGGCTCTTCCTTCATTGAGGACAGGGATATTGTGGAGACTCCTCCTCCAGTGAGTTGTTTAATTGTCCACCACCATTCATGACTGGATGTGGCAGGACTGCAGAGCTTAGATCTGATCCATTGGTTGTGAGATCACTTAGCTCTGTCTATCACTTGCTGCTTTTGCCGTTTGGCGTGCACATAGTCTTGTTTGGTGGCTTCACCAGGTTGATACCTCCTCTTCAGGTATGCCTGGTGTCGCTTCTGGCATGCCCTCCTGCACTCTTCATCCTCCCGAATGTGTACCACTGTGCCGCTCCCTGTGCTGGATCTGTCCTGCTGGTGAGATAGGAATTATCCAGGGATAGTGATGATGGTGTCTGGGACATTGTTTGTAAGGTATGATTCTGAGAGTATGACTATGTCAGGCCATTGCTTGACTAGTCTGTGAGACCGCTCTCCCAATTTTGGCACTAACCCCTAGGTGTTAGTGAGGACGACTTTGCATGGTCGACAGGGCTGTTTCTGGCATTATGTTTTCCAGTGCCTAGGTCGATGCCCGGTGATCCATCCAATTTCTTTGCTTTGAGTCTTTGTAGTGATTGGTACAACTGACTGGCTTGCTAGGGCAGTTGAGAGGCGACCACATTGCTGTGGGTCTGGAGTCACATGTAGGCCAGACCAGGTGTGGGTGGTAGATTTCCTTCAGTGAACCAGATGGGTTTTTCCGACAATCAGCAATGATTTCATGGTGATGAGTAGATTCTTAATTACAGACTTCTTTTCTTTTTTAATTCCAATTCCACCGTCTGCCGTGGTGGGATTTGAACGCAGATTCCCAGAATATCAGCTGGGTTTCTGGATTAATAGTCTAGTGATAATGCCACTAGACCATCGCCTACCCCTTTGCAATGACCATCCCTTTCTTGTTTCTAAGTTCTGACCATCTGGCCTCATTTGATGACCCCTTGAGAATATACTCTCTAAGCATTATTGTAATGTCCTCCCTCATCAAAAGGGCAACCCCCTCTCCTCTTTTACTTGTATTTCTATCACGCCTGTAGCTTCTGTATCCTGGAACACTGAGCTGCCAGTCCTACCCTTCTCTCAGCTATGTTTCTGTTATGGCTATAGTATCCCAGTCCCCAGAGCCCGCCTGTGCTCTGAGCTCATCTGCCTTACTTGTCATGCCTCATGTGTTGAAATAAATGCACTTTAAACCAAAAGTCTTTTCACTCCCTTTTTACTGTGCCCCTGGGTAGCCTGAATAGTAAACTTGCTGTCAATGGCTAATGTATTTTCCCCTGACTTCTTCATGGCCCTCTCTTATTCAGAATCTGCCCCCGTGCCAAACTAGTTTGGGTGTTGTTGCTGTCAGTTCACACTTAATGTAATTAAGTATCGCAGTTCAACTTCTGTGGGAATGCTGATAATCTAGAGGATCTATCTTTGTCAAATAAGATGACTACAAACAGCACTTATGTTGACATTTTCTACCAAACAACATTTTCTAGTAATGGCAAAATAAATTAAGTATACTATTAAAAGTGGAAAGATCACAGGAACAACCCCAGAACTGAAGCCAAATGTCACACACAAGCTAGAACTGTCCATACAAGCAAGTGTCTCCTGTAAAGGTCATTATTCCAACACCTCTAAGGAGACATGTGTTAAACCAACTGGGCAACTTTTCATTGTGGCATTGTAAGAATGAAAGAGATAACCAGAAGCTGTTTTTAGTGGCCAAGGATTGACTTTGAAATTGAGGACAAAAAAAATATGTGGAGCTTGCGCAAGAGGTCACAACCTACCTCCATTCGAGCATCACATCCATAGAATAGTTGGAAAGGCCATGGCAAAGAACCTGTATTGACTACAGTGGACCTTTATGAAGGGTGAATGCTTTTCATAGTGTTTGACACACACACTAAATGCCCTGACATTGCCATCATGAAGATGACATCTTCAGACAAAATCATTGAAAGATAGTGAGGTTTGGTTGTCCAGAACAACTTGTTAGTGATAATAGTCCACAGTTTATATCAAAGAATTTAAGAACTATCTAAAGCCGAATGCAGTTCAAGATATCTGATCAGCCAGTCACAATGCTTTGGCAGAAAAGTTTGCATAGTGAATAAAACATTCCTCAATTGTAACTCGAGAGCAAGGATCATTACTCAAAAGGTAGAGACAATCTTTGTTAACATAGCGGAACACAACCCACTCGGTGACTGAAGGTTTTCGGCGTTGGTGGCACAGTAGTTATCAGTGCTGCCTCACAGCGCCAGGGATTCTGGTTGAATTCCAGCCTTGGGTGACTGTCTGTGTGGAGTATGCATGTTCTCCCTGTGTCTTTTTGCTTGGTGCTCTAATTTCCTCCAACAGTCTAACTATGTGCAAGCTAGTTGGATTGGCCATAGTAAATTGTATTGTAGTGTTCATGATGTGTAGGCTAGGTGGGTTAGGTATTGTAAATGTGGGGATAGGATTGGGGGCTGAGTTTGGGTGAGATCATCTTCACAGGATTAATGCAGACTTGATGAGCTGAATGACCTCTTTCCACGTTGTAGAGATTCTGTGATTCATTGACTGAAGGATCTCTAGCATTGCTCATGATAAAACAATGGATTTGTTGATACTACCCATGATAAGAGACTATGTGGACAGGAAGTGATAGAATCAGGTTTTCTACTAGGAGAACAGGCCAAATGATGCATTTTCCACCAGACTCAGGAAGAGTTGGTGAGGAATTACACCACTGTCCAGAAATGCATACCAGCCATGACTGTAGCACAGACTGGACCGGTCTCATCCACTATACAGATGAAGATGACGTGGTATGGCAAAGATGTGCTGATTAACTCAAAGCTCCTGCAGTTTAACGCTTAAGCCTCCCAGTCCTTCTTGGAATGTAACAGATAACCTGAGTTTAGGGTGTTGGCTGACTGGTGAGCAAATCGCGATCCCGGGATATTTAACTTGTATCCTCAGTTCGGTATTCTGTGAAAACCACAATCCTTAATCATTTTGTATTTGGCCTGAAGAGACATAGAAAATAGGAACTGGAGTAGCCCATTTGGCCCTTTGAGTGTGCTCTGCCATTCAGTATGATCATCACTGAGCACCTCACTTACTGCCCTGTTCCCGCTTCTTCCACATTGCTTTGATCTCTTTAGCCTAAGAATTATATCAGTGTTATGCTTCGAAACATTGAATGTTTCTACTTCAATTGTCTTGCGACAGAGACTTACCAGTCTTTTGGTGAAGAAATTTTGCCACATCTTGGTCCTAAATATGTATCTGACTCCCTTAGATTATGATTGATGGTTCTGGATCATATATTTAAGACACTGTACATTGGAGAACCTTTTTTATAACAGTCACATTTTAAGAGTGCTGCACTTATTAAAATATCCTTGCTCAATATTATGAATGGTTCCATTTCATTGATGCAGGCATCATTGCTGTGAGTGCACTCCCCGCAGTAGTGGTACTGGTAAATGCAGCCTTTATTTAAATGAGCATTGCATGTTTGTCTTTCAAGGAGGCATTTATTTAAGGTATTAAAGAACCAGAAGGGCCATGAGAATAATTTATTTTGTGCAGTAAGTTATGATCTGAAATGCAAAGCCTGCAAAGGGTATTGATATGGATTCTATAGTTTTCAACAGGAAATTTGATAAATGCATTAAAAAGTTAGTAGAATAGAACTAACTGAACAGCTGCTTCAGAGAGTACAATGGGGGAAGTAACCCTTGGGTCGATGCTGAGTGACTTCTCATTCTGTTTGTGGAGAATAAACTCATAACTAAAAAATATGTAGTCATGGGCGAAATTTAAACTTTGCTGTGTGTTTCAGACGTTGAAAAATGAGTCAAGATGGTATCTCGCCACATATTAGTAGCTCTATTCTGTTTGACTCACTTGGTTTATCATCGGAGAAAAGATTGGGCAAAATACGCAGAAGCACTGTCGGAATGCTGGCCTTGCAAGAGACAATAAAGGAAAAACAGGTATTTTTTAATTAGTACTAGACATACATAACCTTTGGAAGGTATTTTTGAAAATGTTTTTTGTTGCAGATATAAAGAATCTTTATGTACATAACATGGATACTGAAGAAGTTTGGTACAGTCTTTGCATATCAAGAAAAACAAACATTGGAACCTGACATTCCCTGCGGTTGCAAAAACCAAAGTCACTTCTTTCTTATGCAGGATACTATTTACAAACATTTGAGGTAATGAGAGGGTCTGATAACTAAGTGGGCCACCATTGTAATTTGGCAGAAAGACCTTTTTTAAATGATGGTCTTTTGTCACTGCGCCTTGGCAGCAGCTGCCCCAAGTTTTATTGCATCCCTTAGCGCTATAATTCTGGACCTTTTGAATGTGCCAGTCTGCAACACTCGGTCATGGGCAACTTTTTGCTTTGGAAGATCAAGTTTCAAGCAGATCATGAGTGTCTTTCACTGAGGTAGATGGTCTTCCAAACGTCATTGATATTTATTTGTATTGATGTATGTTCCAGGAAGCAGACCATAGGGAAAAGCATCCTGAGTGTAGAGCTGCTTGGGACGAGCGTCAACAAAATCCCCTCGTAAATCATAGAATGCCTGCAGATTGTATGCTCAAAATGGCCTCTCTGACCCACCCACCCAGACCCACCTCCACCCTATCCCTATTACCCCGTACTTACCCTAGCTAAACCACCCAGTTTGCACATTCCTGGACACTACAGAGCAATTCAGTATGTCCAATCCGTCTAACTTGCCCATCTTTGGACGGTGGAAGGAAACCCGAGCACCCAGTAGAAACCCAGACAGACACAAGGAGAGCATACAAATTCCACGCAGACTGGAATTGAACCCCGGTCCCTGATGCTGTGAGACAGCAATGCTAGCCACTGTGCCACTTTACTGCCCTGCGTTTCTTGCATCTCACTCCTACAACATGCCTACGCAAATAAGGTCTGAAGGAGATGTGTGACAGTGTCTTTTCCCTTGCAGCTACTTCAAGGTTGGAGGGCGGTGGCATAGAGTCTGAGCCTACATGAAGGATCTCACAGGTTGTGCCGTTTTCACCGCCAGCCAAGCTACGTTTTTGTGTTAGAAAGTTCTGGCAATGATGCATTCTGTCAATTAAAAAGATATTCTGTTCTATGTTCTATTCTTTTCTGGTCTGGTCTGGTCGAATGCCTTGGACGATCTGTGTGGGGGGGCCAACCGACAGGATTAACCCTCTCTTTTTCCTGCAGGTGTTAAGGACACTATGTGTCAACAACTGCCTGATGGACTTATGGTCAGAATTTTTTCATAATGGACAGGTGATATGGAACGGTCCATCTTTTTGGAGTGTTCCACGGCAACGAAGCCAGGCCTATCCTATAACACTGGGACAGGTAGAACCTCAGCACATAGAGATACTGTTTGTTTTGCGTACTGAGGGTCTGTACACAGCTTGATACAGCCACACACAAAGGTGGCCTTTAGGATGAGGGTGACATTAGGTATGATTTTAATCCCCACCTTCCCATTCAAGGGCCTTATACATGGTGTCCCTGTGGACACAGTTCCTCTTTGATCTCCAGGTGAAGTGGAAGATGGATCAGGGTACTACAGTGTTGTAGACCAACAACACATGGAGCAAAAATGACACCCCTCATCCCTGATGATCAGGTGTTTACCTACAGTGGAGTGGGAGTGGCACTTATTTCTGGTCAGTTTGTGTTTCATTTTGGTGATACACTTCTCCTGAGTTTTCTTTTTTGGCACGTCCCCTGGCCCCTCAACCATACATCTAGCGCCTCCAGACAAGGAAACCTGATGGTGATGGCATAAAAGATTGGTTGGCCCAGCTCTTGCCTGAATTTACCTTGGCTCATGAGGCCAGTGGAAACTGGTTGCAGATAGTGCGCAGGCTCATTAATGACAGCGGATCTGAACACAAAGTGGTGACAGCATCAATTTATAGGGAGACTTTGACCTGCAGTCCTCCACTGCCTGCAATAGCCACCCCTCTCAGGCTTGTATTCTTCCTGATGGATTTGACAAAAGGCTCAATGCAACACAAATAAGATAAGAGAGAGAGGGCAGGTCTGATTAGGAAGCTTTCTGATTCTCACCCATTGATTGAGCCTGCATGACTAACACTGATGTAGAGGAGTCAGATCCAAATGGGGATTCCCTCCCTAAAGCCCATTTCGGAGAGCCCACCTCTCACCTAGATGTGCGATATCCTTCAAAGACCTCCTGGTCCAGGCTGATGAGGCAGATATCCACCTCGCTGTCCTGCATGGGGGCGATCACCCTGAGGAGCTCGAGGCTCTCGGCAATCTTCCTGCCCGCTACAGCACAAGTTTGATCGGGGTGGATCACCAATCTCAGAGCAGACCTGATCTGGTTGGCAATGACTTTAGGATTTTATAATCCACATTCAACAATATGCATTCACAAGATGTGGGTGTCACTAGATAGGCAAGCTTTCCTTGCCCAACCCTAATTGCCCAGAGGACAGTGGAGAGTCAACCACCTTGGTGTGGGTCTATAGTCACATATAGGGCAGAACAGATGAGAATGGTAGATATATACTTGTGTAAAAGTCTAAAAAAAATTTGACTTTTATTTAAGGTTAAATTTATGGAGTTGACTAATACAGGGAGACTATTTTTGAGGGGCTGAAATTCATGCTATAGTTGAAAATACCATATCATTAGCAGAAGCCCAATTGATTTCTAAATAAAAAAAACAGTGAATTACAGTAATTACTGTCATATCTCCTAATTCAGCAGGCAGCTTTTGTGTAATCTTAGTTCTTTGCCGAAGTACTAAGTCATGCCTTTTAATGAATCTTGTGCACTATCTAGCACTTGCCTTAAAATCCAAAATTCCACCCTCCTTTGATTTATTTCATGCAAGGATTCGGATGGCTTCACGACTAACACATTTTTCGATTTTGATGACTTTCAAGTACCCACTGAGCAGCTTTCTCTAATTGTGGCCACTTGCTCGGTTTACCTCAATTTTTTTTTTTTTGTTTTGGCAACGCCTGAAGTTGGTTTGATGTCTGCCTCAAGTTTTTCCGAAACACACAATTCTCTTGCTGCTGCGCATGTATTTGTGATCTCTGCTATTTCAATAACTTTCAGTTTAAACGCTGCTGTATATTTTTTTGTTGTTTTTTCTGGAGGGCATTTTTACACAAAATGAAGAAACTTCAAAACACATAATAGCATGAAAAAAATTCATTTCCTTGCTGTAACATTTATGTACAGGACAATACCTTAACTTACAAATGTTGATCTGTTATCTGTGAAGAACTAGGGTCGACTTTTACATGAGATATGGAAAATTCCAGATTTTTGGCCAAAAATAAGGGGTTGACATTTACACGAGATTGACTTTTACTTGATTATATACAGTAAATGAACTTTTTCATCTGGTCTCTCTTGATGTGTCATGCTAGTTGACACAACTTTTTATTGTGAAAACAGTTTGGTCAAAGAAGTTATTCTTGGGTCTGTGGAAGGTGTATATTTGTGTACTTGCATAGATCAGTAATTTGGGTTTGAATCAATGTAATATGTTCTGTTCTGGAAGTGCACTGAAATAAATTCCATTAAGTCTTAGATTATATCTTAATGACTATTCATCTGCTTTATTAGCAATGACCTATAGTTTGTGAGGTTGGGAGTTAGAGTCCTGGCTCCTGTTATAGCCCCCTAATGTAACTGTTGTCCCAGAACATGGTTGCATCTGATCTCGATCGACTTTATAGTCGCGTCTGCTGAAATGCAATAAAAAGCTTTGTTCACGAGCTGTACAGGCAGATCCCAACAAGCAACAGATGTACAAATCAAAAAGACTTAGAGGCTTGCAGGTGACATTATTTGAGGCTAGAGTCCATTCAACAATCTGATACCGGCCAGAAAGAATCTGTTCCTGAACCTACTCATGCATGTGTTCAGGCTTCTGTATCTTCTGCCTGGCAGAAGAGATTGTAAGAGGTCATTACGAGGGTATGTTGGGTGTGGCCGCCTTTCTTTGGTGGCGAGCCATGTAAAAAGAGTGCATGGATGGAAGGTTGGCTTCTGTGATGGCCTAGGCTGTGAACACCACTTTCTGGCAAGGACCAGAACTAACTACAGAGCAGTTGCCATACCAGGCTGTAATGCACCTGGAAATGGTGCATCTGCAGAGGTTGGTGAAGGACCTTTTTTTATGGACGTGTCAAATTTCCTGAGCTGCCTGGGGAAAAAAAAAGCATTGTTGTGCCTTTTTCACTGTCGCTTTATGTGAGAAGTCCAGGACAGGTCATCGGTTTCGTCACTCTGTCACTTGATGCTCTTTACTCTCAACCTTAGTTCCATTGATGTAGGTGGGGGCGTGTTCTCCTTTCCTTCTAAAGTTGATGATCAGTTCTTGAGTTTTGCCAACGTTCAGTAACAGATTGCTTTGATTACACCACGTCACCAAACCGTCAATCTCTCTTCTGTATTTTAACTCACCGTTGTTAAATGTCTGTCTCACTACGATGGTGCCATCAGTGAACTTGTAGATGGCATTCATTTGGAATTTGGCAACACAGTCATAGATGTACAGGGCTTGGGATTTTGGGCTTTCCTCTTCTTTCTGGCACTTCCATCTCCTTCGTTGACCTCATTATACGGTCTTCCCCTCTGTGTGACAGATGATCAGAAAATTTCAGATTCTTCTCAGCTTCTTTCTTAAGTGCATGTAAAGCCTTCGTTGACTTTTGAATCTATTGGTTTTTGATCTTATTATTGTTATTGCCGTATATCCATCTCCATTCATATCCAATTTATTATTGTAGTGCAGAAAATTGAGAACTATATAACTGCACAGTTGGTGCATTGGTTGTAATTCCTTGGACTCTGGCAGCTTTCCAATCCTTCAGTACTTGGCAATGTGATACCTCTATTCAAAAAGGGAGGGAGGCACAAAGGAAATAACTATACGACAATTAGTTGAACATCTATCGTGGAAAAATTGTTGGAATCAATTTATTAGGAAGTGGATAGAAGGGAACCAGCAGAAGTGTTATATTTTGGACTTCCAGAACATGTTTGACAAGGTAGGTAACAAAGGGCTAAGTCTAAGAACCAGTGGGGTTAGAGCTAATATGTTGATGTGGATAGAGAACTGGCTAATGGGCAAGAAA
The DNA here is from genome assembly GCA_024137785.1 of Ginglymostoma cirratum. Classification (NCBI taxonomy): domain Eukaryota; kingdom Metazoa; phylum Chordata; class Chondrichthyes; order Orectolobiformes; family Ginglymostomatidae; genus Ginglymostoma; species Ginglymostoma cirratum. The sequence continues at coordinate 2,490,889 of JAHRHZ010000279.1, read as the reverse complement.
CAGTGAATGGGGATAAGGGGTTCTTTTTCCGGTTGGCAACCATGTAATCAGTGGGGTTCCACAGGAATCGGTGCTGGAAGTGCAGCTGTTTACAATATATGTTAATGACTTGGACGAAGGAATGAATGTGCAGTAGCCAAAAATAGGTAGAAAGGCATGTTCCGAGAGCCATACAAACAGTTTACAGTGAGAAAATGATAGGTTAAGCACGTGGGGGAAAAGGTTGGCAAATGGAGTATAATGTGGGAAAATGTGAAGCTGTTCATTTTGGGAGAACAAAATAGTGGAGTTTTATTTAAGTGTGGAAACATCGCAGAAAGCTGCAACACAAGCGATTTGATACTTGTATATGAAACACATAAAGCCAGCACGCAGGTGCAGCAGGTAATCAGGAAAGCTAATAGAATGTTGGCCCTTATTTCAAGGTGTTGGGGTAAAAGAACAGGGAAATCTTACTGCAACTGTACAAGATGTTAGTAAGAATAAATTTGGGGTAATGTGAATAGTTTTGATCCCTTATTTCAGGAAAGATATCATTACATTAGAGGTAGTTTATAGAAGGTTCACAAGGATGATCCCCGGTGTGGAGGGGTTGCCTTATGAGCAAAGGCTAAACAGGTTGGGACTGTACTTCCTGGAATTAAGAAGAATGAGAGATGAAACTCATTGAAACATGTAGGATTCTTAAAGGGCTTGACAGGGTAAATGCTAGAGGATGTCTCCCTCATGGGAGAGTCTACCACCAGAAGGCATAGCCCCAGATTAGGAGGAATTCTTCTATTAGAGGGTTGAGAGTCTTTGGAAATTGCCACAGGTTTGGGCACAGAGTTCTTGTGTATATTTAAGGCTGAGATAGATTCTTGATCAGCTTCGGGGAAGGGGAAGGAAATTGGACATGAGAAATATTGGACCAGCCATGCTCATTTTGAATGCCGGAGCAGGTTTGAGAGCCTACTCCTGTTCCTATTTCTTATCATCTTGTTACAAGACCAGACTCCCAACTCATTTATAGATTCTTCCTTTTAGGTTCAGTGCTACTTTTCTACAGTGCAGTATTCCACTACACTTGTTCCAGTTTCTCAGACATAGCTGATCAGTTGCTGAAGGTTATTTGCAACTGGTTTTTCTTATTTTCAATTACAACACATTATGGTTCAGATGCGAAGCTCATTCTGGATATGTTGGTACAAAGAAGGTTCCTTCATTTGACTATAACTAAGAACATTATTGTCGTCTTGGCTCTAAGGTTTTTTTGTCTCTTGCTATTCTTCCTCTTGATTTCTGGATATCGCTCCTGTGATATTTCAGGATGTTCTCAAGAAAATAGGGGTATTCGTTAAAGATTTCTTGCTTGTATCCTTAAAAGTGTATTGGATTAATCTATTTTGTGTTTCACTTTTGACTTTTAGGCAAGACACAGAGAAGCTAGGGAGAGAAGAAAATTGAAACTTGATCAAGCACATCGATACCTTATTGACATCTTGGCTGAAAGACTGCAGTTGCCGAAAAATGATGTTGAGGAATTTATTTTGGATTCCTTATCTGTAAGTCATTGTGGCATGATCCATTCCAACATCAGAGGAGGCTAGTCAGCCCATAACTGGCTCCTCCCACTGTAATTCAGCCTGTGCCACTCCCCTTCTTGATTCCTTTAATCCCATCAGTTTATTTCCTTAAAGCCAAAACAGCAAACCTGTGTTCCCTGGTCCCTCTTTTTAGTACAAGTTAACTGGCATAGTCTCCCTTTGTCTACTGAATTCAAATCTGTCATAACCCTTAGAGTTTTATCAAATCGCACCTCAAACACAAAGAAAATCAGAAATTGCTAGAAAAACTCAGCAAGTCAGGCTGCATCTGTGGAGAGAGAGCAGCATTGACTACCCCTGAAACACCTTTACCCCAAAAAACAGACTTTGGCAGGAAGGAATGAAAAGCGGCATTTTATTTAGATGGAGAGAAATTGCAGACCTGTTGAGGTACGGAGACATCTAGGTGTCGCAGTAGAAGAATTTAGTTTTAACATGCAGGCACAACAAGTCAAGAGGAAGGCAAATTGAATATTGCTACATTTGCCATTTATTATGAAGGCAATGAAATATAGAGGTAGTGCTGTGTTGCTACAGTTGTATAAGATTGCTGGGACCACATATTTTTTCTTCATTTGGATGTCAGCATCACTGGCAAGGCAAACATTTGTTGTCCATCATTTAACTGCCCTTGAACTGAATGGCTTCGTAGAACCATAGAACCATACAGTACAGAAGAGGCCCTCTGGCCCCTCAAGTCTGAACTGCAAAAATATACTACTTCCTGCACTAGGCTTATAGCTTTAAATATTATGACATTTCACGTGTTCATCGAAGTACTTTTTGAAGGTTATGTGATTTCCTGCCTCAATTTTCCTCCCAGCCAGTGTATTTCAGATTCCCACTACCTTCTGGATGAAAGCGTTTTTTTTCCTGAAATTCCCTCTAAACCTCCTGCTTTTCATATCAAAAGTTATGCCAACTTGTAATTGACCCTTCAACTAAAGTTCTGTACAGCTCCAACATGAGTTCCCTGTTTTATAATCTATGCCTTGGCTGATGAAGACAGGCATCCCAGTTGTCTTTCAGGGACCTGTGGACAAGTACCTCAAGATCAGTGTACGCCTCTGAGCTTCTAGTACGCCTCCTGTCATTCATTGAGTACTCCCTTGTCTTGTTCCTTTTTCCAAACTGCATCATTTCATATTTATCAGAATTGTGTCTGCCATTGAATTGCCCATCTGACCAATCCATTATATCCTCCTGTAACCTAACCCCTTCCCCCTAATTGTCAGCTACCCGGTCAATCTTTGTGTCATCACAAACTTACTATGATACCCCCTGCATTCTCATGAGTGAACTTTTATATTCACTACTCCATGCATCTTCCTCATAGCCTCTCACTCACAGATAAGTGGACCCAAATGCTTGGCTTGCTAGGCCTTTGTAGAGGGAGTAAGGAGTCAGTCAAATTTTTGGACCCAATTGCTGTAGGCCAGATTGGGCAAAGATGAGAAATTTATTTCCCTAAAGGACATTTGTGGACCAGATGGGTTTTTGCACCAGTTAGTTCTGGTTCTGTGGTAAACCTGCTGTTATTGGCATTTTTCAAACATTCCTGATTTATTAATAAATTTCTCTTCCACAAGGAATTTGAGCCTCTACCCTCACAGCAATAAACCTGGACCTTTTTGAAATATCGGTCCAGTGATGTGATATTACTACAACACCACTATATCCCTGTAGGGCACTCTGGTGTACTGCGTAATTTTAGTTTCCTTACTGAGGAAAAGATGTTAATGCATTGGAAGCAGTTCAGAGAAGATTCATTTGACTGATGACTGGGCTGAGGGAAATTTGTCCTATGAGGAAAGGCTGTGCTTATACTTATTGAAGTTTAGAAATGTAAGATGTAATTTTAAGATGCAAGATCCTGCAAGCATTTGACAAGGTGAACGTTAAAAGGTTGCTCCCCTTGTGGGGTCCAGGACAGGATGACACAGTTTAATAATAGGAGATCTTCAACTTAAGTTGGAGTTGGGGTGGAATCTTCTGAGTCCATCCCAGAACATTGAGAAGGCAATAAAAACAAAGTTGCTGGAAAAGCTCAGCAGGTCTGGCAGCATCTGTGGAGGAGAAAACAGAGTTAACATTTCGGGTCTGGTGACCCTTCCTCAGAACTGATGGTGGCTGGGAAATCGTCAGTTTTTATATGCAGAAAATCGGGATGTAGGTGGGATAGGGAGTAAACGATAGCATTGCGCCCAAAGAGAGAGAGAGACAGTTGGACAGACAAAGGAGTTGCTAATGATCAGGCTGGGAGGGTGAGTAGTTGTTAATGGGGACTATCAGTGACTAACAACAGGGGGTGCGTAGTGGCAGGCTATGTGGTAACAAGGCCTGGTGTGTGGGGTGGGGGGCTGGGACATGGGAGAGTTTAGGCCCTAAAATTATTGAACTCGATATTGAGTCCGGAGGGCTGTAGGGTCCCCAAGCGGAAAATGAGGTGTTCCTTCAGCTTGCGTTGGGCTTCACTGGAACACTGTAGCAAGCCGGAGACACACATGTTGACCAGAGAGCAGGGGGGTGCATTGAAGTGGCAGGCAACGGGTAGTCCAGGGTCTTTTTTTGCGAGCAGAATGTAGATGTTCCGCGAAGTGGTCGCGAAGTCTACGCTTCGTTTCTCCAGTGTAGAGGAAACCACATTGTGAGCAGCAAATGCAGTAGACTAGATTCTTGGAAGTGCAGGTGAAATGTTGCTTCACCTGGAAGGTATGTTTGGGCCCTTGGATTCTGGGGAGGGAGGAGGTAAATGCGCAGGTGTTGCACCTTTGCCGGTTACAGGGGAAGGTGCTGTGGGGAGGTGTTGGGGGTGGAGGAAGTGTGGACCAGGGTGTCCCGGAGGGAACGATCCCTGCGGAATGCGGACAAGGAAGGGGAGGGGAATATGTGTCTGGTGGTGGCATCTTGCTGGAGGTGGCGGAAATGGCATCTGATGATCTTCTGGATGTGGATGCTGGTGGGATGGTAGGTGAGGATAAGGGGAACCCTATCGCTGTTGCGGGAAGATGGGAAGATATCAGAAGTGCGGGAGATGGGTCAGACCTAATTGAGGGCCCTGTCGACAACAGAGCTGGGGAATCCTCGGTTGAGGAAGAATGTGGACATTTCGGAGGCTCCCTTGTCGAAGTTGGCCTCATCTGAACATATGCGACGGAGACGGAGGAACTGAGAGAATGGGATGGAGTCTTTACAGGAAGTGGGGTGTGAGGATGTACAGTCCAGGTAGCTGTGGGAGTCAGTGCGTTTGTAATGGATATTAGTGGCCTGTCTATCCCCAGGAATGGAAACAGAAATGTCGAGAAAGGGAAGGGAGAAGTCAGGGATAGACCAGGTGAAAGTGAGGGCAGGGTGGAATTTGGAGACGAAATTGATGGAGTTTTCCAATTCTCGACGAGCGAGGGAAGCAGCACTGATGATATCATCGATGCATCGGAGAAAGAGTTGTGGGTGGGGGCCGGAATAGGACTGGAAGAAGGAATGTTCCATGTACCCTGGAAAGAGACAGGCATAACTAAGGCCCATGCGGGTACCCATGGCAACCCCTCTTACCTGATGAAAATGAGAGGAATTGAAAGAGAAGTTGTTGAGGGTGAGGACCAGCTCAGCCAAGCGGAGGAGGGTGGCGGTGGGTGGGGACAGTCCAGGTCTCTGCTCCAGGAAGAAGCGGAGAGCCCTAAGACCTTCCTGGTGGGGAATGGATCTGTAAAAGGATTGCACATCCATGGTAAAGAGGAGGTGGCTGGAGCCGGTAAACTGGAAGCTTTGAAACCGGCGTAAGGCGTCACATGAATCATGGATGTATGTGGTTAGGGATTGGACCGGGGGGGAGAAGACTGAGTCAAGGTAGGAAGAGATGAGTTCTGTGGGGCATGAGCAGGCTGAAACAATGGGTCTACTTTTCATGGCCATTGTGATTTATTTTCAAAGTTTGTGGGGCCAAGCTTTAGAATGAATGGGGTTTTGTGTACATGGCAGGTTGTATGACTGAACAAGATAAACAAGCTTCAATTTAGAAGGTTAGGAGAGCTTTTTAAGCTAAAAGGAAACAGTCTCAGGTAAGAGAAATATTTTCTTTTTAGTTTTACTTCGAGGTTTCGGCAGCTTGGAAGTCCTTCGCTGAAGATGACTGTATAGAATATTACTTCTGAGATGAGAAGGATACTGTAAATTGGGTTATCTTTAAGTAAAAAGTTAGTGATATTATGAGATCACAAGTTTTGGGATTAAACCCTGAAGAGAGTACTTAAAGTGAGTAAACCTCCGGCATTCCAGTGAAAACAAACCAAGTCTGATTTTCTGAAGAACGGCCCAGACCTGAAACGTCAGCTTTCCTGCTCTTCTGATGCTGCTTACCCTGCTGTGTTCATCCAGCTCTACACCTTGTTATCTCCAAGTCTATCCAACTTTTCTTCGTAGCTAAAATCCCCCATACCAGGCAACATCCTGGTAAACCTTTTTCTGTGTTCTCCCCAAAACATCCAGATCCTCCCGGTGGTGTGGTGACCAGAATTGTACTCAATTCTCCAAGTGTGGTCTAACTGAAGTTTTATAAAGTGGCAGCATAAGTTGCCTATCCTTATACTCAATGTGCTTTCCAATGAAGGCAATCATGTCGTAAGTCTTTTTTAACTACCTTATCTACCTGCGCTGCCACCTTCAGTGATCTGTGGACCTACACACCCAGATCCCTCTGCATACCAATACTCCTAAGGGTTTTGCCATTCACTGTATAGTTTCTACCTGTACTTGACCTTTCAGAATGCATCACCTCATTTGTCCGGATTAAACACCATCTGCCATTTTTTCAGCCCATGCCTCCAACTGATCTAAATCTGCTGTCCCTTCTGACAATCCTCCTTACTATCCACAATCTTTGTATTGTCTGCAAACTTACTAATTAGCCAACTTTTCCTCCAAATCATTTAGGTAGACCACGAAGAGCAGAGCTCCCAGCACTGAACCCTGTGGAAAGCCACTAGTCATAACCCTCCAGTCCAAAAAGCATCCTTCCACTGTTGCCGTCTGTCTCCTATGACTAAGCCAGTTTTGTATCCATCTTCCCAGCTCACTCCTGACACCATGTGACTTTACCTTTTGTACCAGTCTACTGTGAGGGATTTGTCAGAGACTTTACTGAAGTCCATGCAGACAACATCAACTGCTTTTCCTTCATCAATCAACTTTGTCACCTCTTTAAAAAACCCGATCAAGTTCGTGAGACACGACCTGTGCTGCACAAAGCCATGCTGTCCATCACTTATAAGCCCATTTGCTTCTAAATGTATACAGATCTTGTCCCTGAGAATAATTTCCCTACCACTGCCGTGAAACTTACAGGCCTGTAATTTCCTGGATTATCCCTGCTATCCTTCTTAAATAATAGGACAACATTGTCTGTTTTCCAGTCCCCTGGGACCTCACCTGTGGTCAGAGGATACAAAGATGTCTGTCAATGCTCCAGCAACTTGTTCTCTCGCATCCCTGAATATTCTGGGATATATCCAATCAGGACCTGGGGACTTATCTACCATAATACCTTATAACATGCACAACACCTCTTCCTTTTTAACAACAACCTGGCTTAGAAATTCGACACTCCCTTCCCTGAGATCATTCTCCACCAATTCCTTCTCTTTGGTGAATACTGACAAAGTGTTCGTTTAGGACCTCATCTACCTCTTGTGGCTCCAACATAGATTTCCTCCTTTGTCCTTGAGTTGGCCAACCTGTTCCCTAGCTGCCTTCTTGCTTTTTATATATGTGTAAAAAGCCTTGGGATTCTCCTTAAGCCTGTTTGCTAACAACTTTTCACAACTCCCTTTAACCCTTCTAATTCCTTGTTTAAATTTTTTTTTTCCTAATCTTCTTATATGCTTTGTGAGTTCATTTCCTCCTAGATGTTGCATCTGCTTCCTTTTCCTCTTTGACCAAGGTCATAACATCCCTGGTAATCCAGGTTTGCATAACCCGCCATATGTATCCTTGATCCTTGTAGGGATATGCCGCTCCTGAACGCTTTTCAGCTGCCATTTGAAATACTCCCACATACCCGATTTGTGGTTTTGCCCTCAAACGCCCATCTCCAATCAAAATTCTCCAGTTCCTGCCTAATATTGTTGTAGTTCATCTTCCCCCCCCAGTTTAACACCTTCACCAGAGAACTGCCGTTATCTCTATCCATGAATATCTTAAAACTCACGGCGTTATGGTCACTATTCCTGAAATGCTCCACCACTGAAACTTCACTCACCTGGCCGGGCTCATTTCCCAATATCGGGTCCAGTGTAACCCCTTCCCTGGTTGGACTGTTTTACATATTGTGTCAAAAGTCTCTCCTTAATCGTCCTTACAAATCCTGCCCCATCCAAGCCCCTAGCCTAAAGCGAATCCCTGTCAATATCGGGAAAGTTAAAATCATCTATACCCAACTTCCTGCTTTTTCCCCATGTCCTTGCACGTTACTTCTATGCAAATAATCATCCAATATAGTCTTGAATGCCACAATTGAACATGCCTTCAGCACATTTCCAGACAAGGCATTCCATACCCTCACTACTTGATGTGTGCAAAACAATTTTTCTCACATCACCCTCGCATTTTTTTTGCACATTACTTTAAATCTGTGACCTTCCTTTTTTTTCCCTTTTACAATTGGGACTGCCTCTGTCTCCTCTATCCAGCCTGCTTATGATTTTGTAAATCTGTATCAAGTCTCTTCTCGGCTTTCTTTTCTCCAAGGAGAACAGTCCTAACTTCTTCAGTCTGTCCTCAAAACTGATGTTTCTCACACTTGGAACTATTGTAAATCAGTTTTTTTTTTGTAAACGATGGACAGGCTTTGGGGAGTCGGGAGGTGACTTACTTGCTGTCGTGTTCTTGGCTTCTGGCTTGCTGTTGTAGCCACTGTGTTTGTGGCAAATCCAGTTGAGTTTCTGGTCAATGATAACACCCAGGATGTTGATCATGGGGGATTCAGTGATGGTAATACCATTGAATATCAAGGGGCGGTTGTTTGATGGTCATAGTCTGGCATTTGTGTGGTGCAAATGTCACTTGCCACTTGTCAGTCCAGGCCTGGATATTGCCCAGATCTTGTTGTATTTGAACATGGACTACTTCAGTATCTGAGGAGTCACGAATATGGTGCTGAACATTGTGCAATCATCGGCGAACATCCTCACCTCTGACTTTGTGATAGAGGGAAGGTCATTGATGAAGCAGTTGAAGATGGTTGGGCCTAGGACACTACCTGAGGAACCCCTAAAGCTGAGATGATTGACCTCCAACAACCACGACTGTCTTCCTATCTGTCAGATATGACTCCAACCATCGGAGATTTTGCCCTGATACCCATTGATTCCAGTTTTGCTAGGGCTCCTTGATACCACACTTGGTTGAATGCAGCTTTGATATCAAGAGCTGTCACTCTCCCCTCACCTCTGGAATTCAGCTCTTTTGTCCATGTTTGAACCACGGCTGTAATGAGGTCAAGAGCTGAGTGGCTCTGTCGGAACCCGAACTGGGTGTCACTGAGCAGGTTATTTCTGAGCAGTTGCTGCTTGGTAGCACTGTTGATGACACCATCCATCACTTTACTGATGATCGAGAGTAGCCTGATGGGTAGTAATTAGCCAGGTTGGATTTGTCCTGTATTTTGTGTACAGGACATACTTGGGCAATTTTCTACATTGTCGGGTAGATGCCAGTGTTGTAACTTTACTGAAACAGGTTGGCTGGGGGAGCAGCAAGTTCTGGAGCACAAGTTCTGGAATGAATCAAATTGGCTGAATACTGGTATCTGTAATGCTGGGGACTGCTGGAGTAGGCCAAGATGGATCATCCTCGCGGAATTTCTTGCTGAAGATTGCTGCGAACGCTTCAGCCTTATCTTTTGCACTGATGTGCTGGGCTCTTCTAACATTGAGGATGGGAATGTTTGTGGAGCCGCCTCCTCCAGTGAGTTGTTTAATTGTCCAGCACCATTCACGACTAGCTGTGGCAGGACTGCAGAGCTTAGATCTGATCTGTTGGTTGTGGGATCGCTTAGCTTTGTCTATCACTTTCTGCTTTCGCTGTTTGTTTGGCCTGCAAGTAGTCCTGTTTAGTGGCTTCACCAGGTTGATACCTCATCTTCAGGTATGCCTGGTGCTGCTTCTGGCATGCCCTCCTGCACTCTTCATTGAACCAGGGTTGATCCCCTGGATTGATGGTAATATGCTGGGCCATGAGGTTACAGATTGTGTTGGAGTACAATTCTGCTGTTGATGGCCCAGAGCACCTCCATGGATGCCCAGTCTTGAGTTTCTAGATCTGTGTGACATCTGTCCCATTTAGCACGATGATTAATGCTATACAACACAATGGAAGTTATTCTCAATATGAAAGTGGGACTTCGTCTCCACAAGGACTGTGCGACAGTCACTCTTACTGATACTGTCATGGACAAATGCAACTCCAACTGACGGATTAGTAAGGATGAGGTCAAGTATGTTTTTCCCTCTTGTTGGTTCCCTCACTACCTGCCGCAGACCCAGTCTAGCAGCTCCGTCCTTTAGACCCTGAACAGTGCGATCAGTAGTGCTGTTGCCGAGCCAGTCTTGGTGGTGGACATTGAATTCCTCCACCTAGAGTGAATTTTGTGTCCTTGCTACCCTCTGTGCTTCTCAACATTGAGGAGTACTGATTCATCAGCTGAGGGAGGACGGTATGTGGTAATCAGCAGGAGGTTTTCTTGCCCCTGTTTAACATGAAGCCATGAGATTTCATGGCGTCCGGAGTGAATTTTGAGGACTCCTAGAGCAACACCTTCCCGACTGTATACCACTGTGCCGCCACCTCTGCTGGGTCTGTCCTGTCGGTGAGAGACAGGATATATCCAGGGATGGTGATGGTGGTGTCTGGGACATAGTCAAACTTACAGAGTCATACCTTACAATGTCAGGCTGTTGCTTGACTAGTCTGTGAGACAGCTCTCCCAATTTTGGCACTACCCCCAGATGTTAGTGAGGAGGCCTTTGCAGGGTTGACAGGGCTGTTTCTGCCATTATCTTTTCCAGTGCCTAGATCAATGCCAGGCGATCCGTCAGGTTTCATTTCTTTTGAGGCTTTGTAGTGATTTGCACAACTGAGTGGCTTGCTAGACCAATTCAGAGGGCAGTTGAGAGTCAACCAAATTGCTGTGGGGCCTGGAGTCACCTGTAGGCCAGACCAGGTGAGGGGTGTCGGATTTCCTCCCCTGAAGGACATTAGTGAACCAGATGGGTTTTCCGACAATCAACAATGATTTCATAGTGATCAGTAGCTTCTTAGTTCCAGACTCTTTTTTTTTTTTTCCCTAATTATTGAATTCAAATTCCACCATCAGCCATGGTGAGATTCAGACACGGGTCCCCAGAACGTTAGTTTGGTTTCTGGATAACTAATCTAGCGATAATACCACTAGGCCATTGCCTACCCCATAAGTTCTGCACTCTGGCCAATACATCCACATCTTCCTTTATAATGTGACGACCACAATTGTACATTATGCTCCAGTTGAGGTCTACAAGGTGTCTTATAGAAGTTCAATATCACCTTCCTTGCTATTGTATGCTACGCTGTTTATTAATAAAGTTGAGGACACTGTATGCTTTAGGAACTGTATGCTTTCTCCCCACATCTGCCACTTGAAATGATTGGTTCCTGAATAAGAAAGACATTGGAGTACGTGTCTATGTTTCTAGAAGGACTCCAAGGAACATGTAACGCAGCAACAGTTTCACAACTGACAAAGACAGAATAGACAGATAAACATTCAGCAACTAGCATGTTTCAAGAGGGGATGAAGTATTGGCATTCTAGCCATTGAAGTGAATTACTAAAAATGAAATTCAGTCATTCATGTAATATAGTAAGTAGGGTTAGTAAAGTGACACATCCAATAGAAACTCCTGGTCATAGAAAGAAAAGTCAGTTACGTCATATAATGCTGAAAAAGTATTATCATAGACAAGAATAAAGGGAGGAACAAGCATGACAGATGGTAAGAGTAGTGGATGATGACCGAGATCATCTATATTTAAAAAAAAAAGTGAAACATTATTCCAGTTTTGATCATCAGTGATGTAAAGTGTCATCAACAGTGCTATCAAGCAGCACTTACTCAACAATTACCTCACAATAATGCCCAATTTGGATTCCTCCAGGCCAGCCCAGTTTGAATCCAGTATAGTTTCTGGCCAGTGATAACCCCAGGATGTTGATAGTGGGGATTCTGTGATGGCAATGCCATTGAATATCAAGGGCTGTGGTTAGATTGTCTTTTATTGGAGATGGTCATTGCCTGGCATTTGTGTGGTAGAAATGTTATTTGTTGGTTTTCAGCCCATGCCTGGATTTTGTCCCGGCTTGTTACATTTGGACGTGGACTGCTTCAGTATCTGAGGCAATAATAACTCAGTCATATTCATAAATTGGCTGGTTTGGATTTGTCCTGATTTTTGTGTACCGAATTATCTGGGCAAGTTGTACATTGGTAGATACCAGCATTGTAACTGTACTGGAAGAGTTTGACCTGGGAGTGGCAAGTTCTGGAGCCCAAGTCTTCAGTGGTATTGCTGAAATATTGTCAGGGCTCATTGCCTTTGCAGTATCCAGTGCTTCTAACAGTTTCTTAATATTACATGGAGTGAATCAAATTAGCTGAATACCGTTATCTGTGATGCTGGGGACCTCTGGAGGAGGCAAGTTACCCTGACCTCTGTCATTGGTAAGAATTTAAGGGTCCATTGTTAAGGATGAGATTACAGAGTATTTGGAAACGCATGGTCAAATAGGGCTGAGTCAGCACTGCTTCATCAAGAGGGATCATGCCTGAAAAATCTTAGAATTCTTTGAAGAGGTAATGAGCAAGTCAGACAAAGGAGAGCCAGTGGACATGATCTATTTGGATTTCCTGAAGGCCTTTTGGCAGTTGCCTCATAGGAGCTGCTAAATAAGAGCCCATGGTATTAGGAACAAGATACTGACATGGAGAGAGGATTGGCTGATTGGCAGAAAGCAGGAAGTGAGGATAAGGCCTTTTTGAGGATGGCACCCAGTGACTAGCGGAGTTCCACTGGGGTCACAGATGATCTAGAGATGGTTTACAAGAATGATACCTGGACATCAGGGTACAAAAGGTGAAGTCACGTGGAATCAGGGTTGAGCTGGCAAGATGAATGTAGAATTGGCTTAGTCATAGGAGATGGAAGGATGCTTTTCAGAATGGAAGGTTATGACTAGTGGCGTTTCACAGGGATTAGTGCTGGGACCTCTGCTGTTCGTGGTCTACTTAACTGATTTGGAGGAAATGTTGGCTGGTCTAATTAGTAAGCTTGTGAGCGATACAAAGATTAGAGTTGCAGATGGTGAGAAGGATTGTCAGAGGATACAGCAGGACATAGATCAGTTGAAGGCATAGGCTGAAAAATGGCAGGTGAAGTTTAATCTGGAAAAATGTGAAGTAATACATTTTGGAAGGTCAAGTGCAGGTGGAAATTATATGGTGAATGGCAGAAGCCTTAGGATATTGGTATGCGGAGGGGTCTGGGTGTGTAGATCCACAGATCATTGAAGGTGGCAACGCAGTTAGGTAAGGTAGTGGGGAAAAAAAGGCTTATGGCATGCTTCCTTCATTAGAAGAGGCATTGAGTACAAGGATAGGCAAGTTGTGCTGCAGCTTTATAGAACTTCATTTAGGCCGCACTTGGAATATTGCGTATAGTTCTTCACCACACTACCAGAAGGATGTGGATGCTTTAGAGAGGGTAAAGAAAAGGTTTACCAGCATGTTTGCTGGTACAGGGGATTTTAGTTATGAAAAGAGTTGGATAGACTGGTTTTGCAGGACGTTGAGGGGGCGAGCTGATATAATTTTATAAGATTGTGAATAGCATGGATAGAGTGGAATGTATCAGGCTTTTTCCCAGGGTAGAGGGGTCAATCACGGCAGGGCACAGGTGCGGGGGTAGGTCTGGGATATTTAAGAGATGTGCGAGGCAAGTATTTCACACAAAGGGCCCTGTATCTGTGGAAGGGTGTGCTGGTCTTTGGGGATGTCCAGAGGAGGTTTACAAGAATGATCCTGGGATGAAGGGCTTGTTAATATGAGCAACTGAGGATTCTGGGTCTGTACTTGATGGCGTTTAGGAAGATGAATTGAAACGTACAGGACACTGAGAGACGTGGATAGAGTGGGTGTGGACAAGATGTTTCTGCTAGTAGGAGAGGCTAGACCCTGAGGGCATACAACATTTAAAAGACTTTTGGATGGATATATGAATAAAAGGTTTGGAGGGATATGGGTCAGGTGCAGGCCGGTGGGAATAGTTTAGTTTGGGATTATGTTCGGCATGGACTAGTTGGACTGAAGGGTCTCTTTCTGTGCTGTATTCCTCTTGGAAAAGGTCAACCCTTTGTACGGAGATGAAGAGGAATTTCTTCAGCCAGAGGGTGCTTAATCATTGCAACAGAAGGCTGTGGAGACTAAGTCATTGAGTGTATTTAAGATAGAGATAAATTCTTGATCGGTGAAGGGATCAAAGGTTATGGGGGTGGTGGGGAGTTGTCAGGACAATGGGATTGAGAAGCATATCAGTCATGATTGTGTGCTGCACCATTCAGTGGGCTGAATGACCTAATTCTGCTTCTATTTCTTATGGTCTTATAGTGACAGAAAAGTGTGCAGGTGGAAGTGAGTATTCATTCCAAGCGATGTACAGAGCTCTATGCCATGTTGGTGCTGGGCATTTCCCAGCAGCTTGGGTTTATAATGTGGGCCTGAAGTCTCTTACAGGCTGGATCATGTAAGGACGGTGGGCTTACTTCTCTAAAAGATATTATTGAACCAAACAACAGTGGTTGAATAATTAAGTGGTTATATGGTTGTTATGAGACTAGGCTTGAGCTCAAAATATTAATTCTGTTTCTCTCTCCCTATTGAGTTATTGAGGTTTTCCAGCACCTTGTTCTTGTATTAGCATTACAATGTGTGAAGTATTTGCCTTTTACTTAGTAAATTTGCTTATTTGAAATCTAATTGTCACTTGAATAATAAGTTAATCTCATACTTCTGTTGACAGCTTCAACCTTATGATGATTTCTTTTCGAAAGGAGGCAGAAAATCACTTATATATATATACCAAGAATCTGACCCACCAGGAATAGGTAAAACTTAATTATAAGTTAAAATTAGAACGTGACTGATGTGCATGTGTAACCTGTTTAATAGCTTATATTAAAGATTATAGAAAAAAACTTAATTTGTTTATATTTACCTCTAGCTTCTACTTCACATTTTTAAAATGGTGATGCTGATGGCTTTAGGGGGCAACTTTTAGTGCATGCCTTGAGTCATGGTGGGACAGACGCTGGAGGATGGTAGTGAGCAAATACAGTCTTTACAACAAAATGGCAAACAAATTTTTATATTTTATTGAATACAATTTTCAGTACAATAGGAATTAAAGATATTACTGCTGGTTTTATACCAGGAACTCTAGGTGACCATATTTACCATTGATAGCATCTGTCCATCTTGTGAGAGGATGGACAGTACTTAGGAAATATGTTACTCCTGCATTGAACGTTATTAGGTGTGGTTGGAGAGGCTGATTTGTGATTGACAATTCGTTCTGCACCTGGCACGAATGAGTACAGTTGACCTGGGATTGACCCCGCCATGGTATCAGCCACTATTAACTTTGTGAAATTGCACAGACAAAGGAGAAATATACAAGTTTGTCAGTGTCATTCAGTAAATTTTGATTGAAGGTTTGAGGAATCTGGTAACATTTCAGTACCGTTTTGGCTTTGGCATGTGTACATCTGGTAGTCTTGCCTGGCAGGTTGGTGGCTGCCTTGAAAAGCAGGTCAAGCAGAATATAACCAAAAGAATCCCCCTCGTCCTCACAACAATAACCAAAAAAGAATCCCCCTCGTCCTCACAACAATAACCAAAAAAGAATCTCCCCCTCGTCCTCACATACCACCCCACCAACCTCCGGATCCAACGCATCATCCTCCGACACTTCCACCATCTGCAATCAGACCCCACCACCATACATTTTTCCCTCCCCACCCTTATCTGCCTTCCGGAGGGACCACTCCCTCCGCGACTCCCTTGTCCGCTCCACACTCCCCTCCAGCCCCACCACACCCGGCACTTTTCCCTGTAACCACAGGAAGTGCTACACCTGCCCCCACACCTCCTCCCTCACTCCAATCCCAGGCCCCAAGAAGACTTTCCACATCAGGCAGATGTTCACCTGCACATCTGCCAATGTGGTATACTGCATCCGCTGTACCCGTTGTGGCTTCCTCTACATCGGGGAAACCAAGCGGAGGCTTGGGGACCGCTTTGCAGAACACCTGCGCTCAGTTCGCAACAAACAACTGCACCTCCCAGTCGCGAACCATTTCAATTCCCCCTCCCATTCCTCAGATGACATGTCCATCCTGGGCCTCCTACAATGCCACAGTGATGCCACCCGAAGGCTGCAGGAACAGCAAATCATATTCAGCCTGGGAACCCTGCAGCCCAATGGCATCAATGTGGATTTCACAAGCTTCAAAATCTCCCCTCCCCCAACCGCATCCCAAAACCAGCCCAGCTCATCTCCACCTCCCTAACCTGTTTTTCCTCTCACCTCAAGCCACACCCCCATCTCCTATCTACTAACATCATCCCGCCCCCTTGACCTGTCCGTCCTCCCTGGACTGACCTATCTCCTCCCTACCCCCCTACCTACGCTCACCTTTACTGGCTCCATCCCCGCCTCTTCGACTTGTCTGCCTCCTCTCCACTATCCATCCTCTATCCGCCTCCCCCTCTCCCTATTTATTTCAGAACCCTCTTCCCCTCCCCCATTTCTGATGAAGGGTTTAGGCCCGAAACGTCTAGTTTTCCAACTCCTATGTTGCTGCTTGACCTGCTGTGTTCATCCAGCCCCATGCTTGTTATAAGCAGAATATTCAGTGGCTACCAAAAAGATATGCAGACCTGTGTACATCGATTTAGCCACTGGTGCTCCGCACTAATGGCAAGAGGGGGTTGATAGACCTTAATCTCACTCTGCCTTGACAAGAAGGGTCACTCAATGTGGTATTATCAGGCACCCAATGGAGGAATTGAAGCATAGGGGATCCCCCAGAACTCATTTTTTCAGGATACTCCAGAGATGCCTATCACCCTCACCTGCACTTTACCTGCAACACTCAACACTTTGAAATTTGAAACTGTGGAAGGTAAGCCTACATGTGGACAGGAGACTCAGCGTCCCAGGACCCTCTAGCCTCAACACCACTGGAGTCATCTGCGGAAAGCTCCAAGGTCAACAGGATCCACTGTATAAAAAAAAAAGTGAAATATTATAGATGCTGGAAATCTGAAGCAAAAACAGAAAACACTGGAGAAACTCAGCAAGTCTCGCTGCATCTGTGGAGATAGAAAATGAGTTGATGTTTCAGGTTTTATATGAACTGAGGGTTCTGAAGAAAAATCAGATTTAAAATATTAACTCTTTCTGTCTCTCCACAGATGCTGCCAAACTTGCTGAATTTCTTCAGCATTTTCTGTGTTTGTTTTAGGCTTCACCACTGTGCAGACTCCGTCTATCCACACTGGGAATCCTGCAACTGTTTATGGATGTAGTGCAGGGACAGGGAAGATAAGCTTCTGAGGGCACGTATGTGGCCTGGGTGATACATTATTGTAAATACAGTACCACATACTTAAATATATTTGCACTTTAAATTATCATGTGTCTGGTCAACTGTCATTTTAGCTGTAAAACCAGGCAACAAGCTTCAGAAGCTACCCTTAGCACCATACAATTTTGGAACATAAAATGTAAGAACTGTAGTAGGCCATTCAGCTTATTGAATCCACTGTGCCATTCAGAGAGATGGCTGATTTGATAATCCTCAAATCCATTTTCCTGCTTTATCCCCATAATCCTTGGTTTCCTTACTGACTTAAAAGTTTGTCAATCTCAGCCTTGAATGTACTTAATGATTCAACCTCCACAGCCCTCTGTAGTGAAGAATTCCAAAAATTCTCCAGAGAAAAACATTACCCTGAGAGTATACCCTTCCTGACTTGGACGATTCCACACGGGGATACAATCTCTCCACACCCAGCCTGTCAGCTCCCCTAAGAATCTTATATATTTCAACAAGGCCTCCTCTCATTCCTGTAAACTCCAATTAGTACAAGACCAGCCCACTCAACCTCTCCTCATAAGAAAATCCAGGATCAGCCTGGTGAACTATCAACCATCAAATTTTCATTCACTTTACTTGAATATCTCCTTGCAACTTTCTTCTCCTATGTTTGTTACAATGCCCACCTGATTTTAGTGGTAGAATGAGAGATAAAAGGTACTGCAGATGCTGGAGAATCCGAGATAACAAGCATGGGGCTGGATGAACACAGCAAGTCAAGCAGCATCATAGGAGCAGGAAAACTTGACGTTTCGGGCCTAAACCCTTCATCAGAAATGAAATTTCTGCTCCTATGATGCTGCTTGACCTGCTGTGCTCATCCAGCCCC
>JAHRHZ010000279.1:2439868-2472330 GCA_024137785.1 Ginglymostoma cirratum | reverse complement strand
GGGGCTGGATGAGCACAGCAGGTCAAGCAGCATCATAGGAGCAGAAATTTCATTTCTGATGAAGGGTTTAGGCCCGAAACGTCAAGTTTTCCTGCTCCTATGATGCTGCTTGACCTGCTGTGTTCATCCAGCCCCATGCTTGTTATCTTTAGTGGTAGAATGATCTGTAAAGGAGATAGTTAACTAACATAAGTGATATTAACAGAAGATAATAAGCATAGAGGGGGAGAAAAAAAATGAGATATAAAATAATGTCTGAGACAGTTTGGATGAGTAGCTAAAGGGAAAGAGGACAGGCAGGTAAATAGGAAAGCAAAAAGAAATTGCATAACGTGTACCTTCCTCAATACAACTTTTATTGTATAGATCTAGAGGTTGGTTAACTCAGTTGGCTGACAACCAGTTTGCAATGCAGATTGAAGCCAACTCTTCCCTTCACCTGAGGTTTGTTGTCACTCAGATTAAACCACCCCCAGTTGTCCTTGTGGTGACAGCAGTCTATGGCCTAGTAGGGCTGTGGTGATTTTACCTATTTTACCTTTCTTTAATTGTACTGATCTACTCATTGTGCCTTTTATGCATTTCCTGTTCTTTCCTCAAGCATTTTACAAGCCACATATTTTTGCATTTGCTTATCCAGCTCCTCCTCTTTGCTCCTTTTGGAACTTTGCTCACCAGTGTGATCTTCAGTTTTGATCAAGAATTCAAGGGTACAAAAACTTCTGTCTTTTCTGCACAAATGATGCAAACACTGTTTCTATCCAAAATGTCCTGTTTCTGTTTTAGCAAAATTGACAGGTGGAAATGCTGCACAGAATGTTTCAGCAGACGTTTAGAATCAGGAATGGCTCAAGTGCAACGAGTCAGCATTGCAATTCTGAAGTAGGGCCTAATCCAAAACATTGATCTGCCTGATGTCTGTTAGGATTTGACAGAGGAGTATAGTTCTTTTCCTTGTGTCAGTCGGAACATGTCACTTTCCTAGCTGGGAATGGTCTCCAAGCAGTAGAGATATGAAAGAGAATGTTGAATACAGGATAGAAATTAATGAGAGCAGGTTAAATAGAAAATGCAGTGTTTGTAATTTTAGTACTAGACAGGGCAGGCAAGAGCATGGCAGGAAGTAAGGGATGTCTGGGTTAAGCTGCATTTATTTCAATGCAAGAGGCCTAACAGGTAAGGCAAATGAACTCAGGGCATCAATGGGTATGTGAGTATTCATTTGTGAAAGTGCTGGCTGGCTGGCATTTATTGCCTGTCCCTAGCTGCCCTTGAGAAGATGGTGGTGGTGGTGAGCTGCCTTCTTGAACTGCTGCAGCCCACCTGCAGTGAGTTAACCTATGGTGCCATTAGGGAGGAAATCCTAGGATTTTGACTGAGTGACAGGGAAGGAACAGTGATGTATTTCCAAGTCAGGGTGGTGAGTGGCTTGGTGGTGGTGTTCCCATATGTCTGCTGCCCTGTCCTTCTAGATGGAAGTGGTTGTAGGTTATGATTCGGCACTGTTGGCACGATGTACAGCCTATTCCACCCTGTACCTGGGAGAAGCCAGTTATATTGGCAAAGCCTACTGCCCAAGCTATAGCCTTGACTTCAGTATGGCAGATGCAATATAATGTGGATGAATGTGAAGTTATTCATTTTGGTGGCACAAATAGGAAGGTGCATTACTATCTAAATGGCTATAAATTGAGTGAGGGGAATGTGGAACAAAACCTGGGGATCCTTGTATACCAGTCACTGAAAGTGAGGATGTAGGTGCAGCAGGTGGTAAAGACTGGCCTTTGTTAAATGACCAACCCTGGAGGGTCTTGTGGATATTGGTAATAACACTAGCACCACTGAACTTTGAGTTTATAACTTTAAATAACACTTCCCAAATCTGCTCCCCACTACTAAGGAGGGACATTGCTGGCCAGTCACTGATCATTTTGGATGGTTCTGTCACTTCATCTCATTCGAAGGACATACCTCTTGACATATAGCACGTAGAACAGAACGGAACGGTACAGCACAGTACAGGCCCTTCGGCCCACGAAGTTGTGCTGACCTACTAAGATCAAACTACCCTGCATACCCTACATTTTACTATCTTCTATGTGCCTTTCCAAGAGTCACTCAAAAGCCTTTAAATTATCTGACTCCACTAACATTGCCGGCAGCACATTCCACGCGCCTACTACTGTCTGTGCAAAGGACCTACCCCGACTTCTCCCCTATACTTTCCTCCAGTCATCTTAAGATTATACCCCCTAATAATAGTCATTTCAGTCCTGGGGAAAAAGTCTCTGACCTAATATAGGTTGATCTCCAGAGTTTACACTGTTCAAGTTCTGAACATTTGCTGATATTTATATTATCTTTAGCATGGCTGACCACATCATCCAGATGTGTCTGTTCATAATTGGCTGGTTTTGATGCAGCGACCTGGCAATGACCTGCTGGGCTGACTTCTGTCATTACTTAATGTTTACTTTGGACGTACGAGTCAAGGCTAGGTGCTTCCTCCTTGTCTCCTGCCTGTATCAGCAGTCTTTGTGGTTAGGTATGTCAGCAATTCTTATGACGCCCCTCTTCACCGATCTTTTTGACCTATTGTTAGAGCACGTGACTGGTCCAACACCTTCATTGCAAGATGATTTGAGTGCAAGAGCAGGGATAGCTTGCTACAAATATACAGACCCTTGGTGAAACCACACCTGGAATATTATTTACCGTTTTGGATGCCTTGCCTGAGGAAGGATGGTCTTGCTATAGAGGGTCTTGCGTGAAGTAGATGTTTACCAGGCTGATTCCTGGGATAGCACGACTAATGTATGAGGAGAGGCTGAATCTGTTAGGATTATATTCACTGGAGTTCAGAATGAGGGTGATCTCATAGAAACCTACAAAATTCTGACAAGACTAGACAGTAGATGCAAGAAGGATGTTCCCAGAGGCAGGGGAGTTTAGAACCAGGGGTCACAGTCTGAGGATACAGAGGAAGCCATTTAGGACTGCGATGAGTTATGAAAATAGACTAAATAGACTAGATAGACTGGGACTTTTTTTTTCCCACTGGAGTCCAGGAGATTGAGGGGTGACCTTATCAAGGTTTATAAAATCATGAGGGGCATGGATAAGGTGAATAAGGTCTTTTGCCTAATATGGAAAAGATCAAAATTGGGGCATATTTTTAAGAGTGGGAAGAGAAAGAGTTTATGAAGGGCATGAGGAGCAACTTTTTTTTGAGACAGCGTGTGAAATGAACTGCTCGTGGAAGAGGTGGATGCGGGTAGAGTTACAATATTTAAAAGACATTTGGATAAATAGATAAATAAGAAAGGTTTGGAGTGATTTATGGACCAAATATAGGCAAGTGAGACTAGTTTAATTTTGGAACATGGCTAGGGTGGACTAGAGTCAGAGTTGTACAACATGGAAACAGACCCTTCACCCCAACTTGTCCATGTCAAACAGACATCTTAAATTAATCTAGTCCCATTTGGCATAGATCCCTCTAAACCCTTCCTCCTTCATGTCCTCATCCATATGCCTTTTAAATGTTGTAATTGTACCAGCCTCCACCATTTCCTCTAGCAGGACATTCCATACATGTACTGCGTGAAAATGTTGCTCCTCGGGTCCCTTTTAAATTCTCTCCTGGTTTTGTACTCCCCTATTCTGGGAAAAAGACATAGGGTGAATAGCCAATCTATGTGCCCCTCATGATTTTATAAATTCTATAAGGTCACCCCCCCTCAGCCTCCAACACTCTTGGGAAGATAGCCCCAGTCTATTCAGCCTCTCCCTGTAGCTCAAATGGCAACATCCTTGTAAATCTTTTCTGAACCCTTTTAAATTTCACAACATCCTTCCTATAGCAGGGAGTCCAGAGTTGCACACAGTATTCCAAAAATGGCCCGACCAAAGTCCTGTCCGGCTGCAACGTGACTTCCCAACTCCTCTACTCATTTCACTGACCAATAAAGGCAAGCATATCAAGCACCGCCTTCACTATCCTGTCTACCTGCGCTTCTGCGTTCAAGTAACTGTGAACCTACACTCCAAGGTCTGTTCATTCAGCAACACTCCCTAGGACCTTAGCTCATGACAATTTTCAAGTTCCAGTCTGCATTGCAGTCCTGGTCAACTTTAACAACTTTGAGCTGTTCTTGGTTCCAACTCAACCCTTTTATTTAACTAATGATATCCCCATCTATGTGAGCCTCAAGCCTTACCATGTAACAATGCCCAACATTGTTACTCGCTGCCTCCCATCAAAGGAAGGGTGCTAATAACTGTCAAAGACAGACGCCCCCCAAGCCCCCTCTAATCACAATGATTGTTTCCTTAGCATGCCTGCATTCTCTACCAAATCTTCACACTTAAGTTTGTGACTTTTCCCAGTACAGCATTCCCCACTGACTACCCCCGCCTCCCTTTAATGCTTACCGCTTAAATACCAGGCACAACTTTGGACTGACTTTAATGGCTGGTTCATCTTCCGTCAGAGCTGTCCACCAGAGAGTTAATCACTAAGTTTGCAAACAATAAAAAAAACAAGGTAGAAAATAGTGAGGAGGATAGCCTTAAACTACAAGAGATGTAAAAGGGCCGGCCAAATGGGCTGATGAGTGGCTAGATTTGACAGTGGCCCAATCCACAGATTGTAAGGATCCAGATCTCATAAAGCACCTAACGGGCTGGTGAGAGACACATGTTGATACTTGAAAGCTGTATACCTATAGGACCCTAAGATATTGAGGCAGAATTAGGTCATTTGGTCCATTAAGCCTGATCTGCTATTTGATCATTGCTGGTATGTTTCTCAACCCCATTCTCTGGTCTTCCCTGTAATATTTGATCCTCCCATAAATGAAGAATCTGTCTCTGTCTTAAGTGTGCTCAATGCTTGTTTTTGAGGCAAAGTTAGGTAGATAGCCCTTAAGGGAATTAAGGATTATGGTGAGCAGGCAGGTAAGTGGAGCCAAGTCCACAAAAAGTTCGGCCATAATCCTATTGAATGTTGGAGCAGGCTCTATTTGGATGCATCACAGCTTGGTATAGCAACTGCTCTGTCCAGGACAATAAGAAACGACAGAAAGTTGTGAGCACCATCTAGCCCTTCATGCAAGCGAACCTTTCTCCTGTTGACTCTATCTATACTTCTCGCTGCCTTGGAAAGGCAGCCAGCATCATTTAAAGACCCCTCCGACTGCAGTTATAATCTCTTCCAACCTCTTCCATCAGGCAGAAGATACAAAAGCTTAAACACATGGATTAACAGGTTCAAGAATGGCTTCTTCCTTGCTGTTGTCAGACTTCTGAATAGACCTCTCAAATTTCAAATTTAATGTTGATCTTGCTTTGTATACCTTCTTTGCAACTGTAACTTTGTATTCTTTGTTCTATTCAATCACCATATGATCTCTGTATCTTATGATCTGCCTATACTGCACACAAAATGTTTCACTGTACCTCGGTATGTGTGACAAGAATAAAATCAAGTCAAATTATCTTCATGCTGAAACGACCGGAGTGTCCTCAGAGAAGTAATTAATCAGCATTATCTTTCTAGACAGGTGCCCAACAGCAAACATCAATCTTCTTTTTAAAACAGACTGCTGTTAAAGAAATCAATTCTCAACTACAACTCATAGTTCCAAACCAAAAATTGGAAAAGTAGAAGAAACGTAGTGATGGTCTCAAAATCAAATTCTTAATTCCAGATTTCTATTGAATTCAAATTCACCATCTGCAATTTGAGCCCTGGTCCGCTAAATGTTATCTAAGTCACTGGATTAATAGTGGTAGCAATACTGTCAGTAGACGTTGTATTCGCTGTGGCTGATGATGCAAGTCAGTACTCTATTCCTGCTTCTGTCCCCATATCAATCTCCAACTTGAAAACGTTCAATGTTTTGATCTCAACCACAGAAAATTCCACAAACTGAGTTCTTTTTGAGTGAAGAAATTTCTTCTTCTCTCAGTCATAAATGGCATACCCCATATTCTGAGACTATGACACCTGGTTCTGCGCTGCCCGATTATTGGGCACATCCTTCCTGCATTTACCCATTTATTCATGGCAGTATCAGTGAGAGTGACTGCTGCACTTGTTCTTGTGGAGACATAGTCCTGCCTTTACATTGAGAATACCCTCCATTGAGCTGTGAGACACCATCGCCGTACTAAATGGTGCCACACTTCACAGATAAGACTGGACATCTGTGAAGCACTGTGGGCCATCAGCAGCAGCAGAATTTTATGTCAACATAATCTGTAACTTCATAGCCTGGCACATCCCCTACTCAATCGTTATCATCAAGCCACGGGATCAATCCTAGTTCAGTGGAGAGTAGAGAAGGGCATGCGAGGAGCAACGCCAGGCAAGCTTAAAAATGAGCTGTCAACCTGGTGCAGCTACCAAATAAAACTACTTGCATTCCAAACAGTTTATGCAATAAGGGATTGTCAAAGTTAAGTGATCCCACAACCAATAGATCAGATCTAAGCTCTGCAGTGCTGCCACATCCGTTTGTAAATGACGATGGACAGTTACAGAGCTCACTGGCAGAGGAGACTGTGCAAATATCCCAATCCTCAATGTGCAAAAGGTAAGGCTGAAACATTCACAACTACTTTCAGCCAGAAGTGCCCGGTAGATGATTCATTTCGACCCCTTCAACTCTCCCACTTCCTACAAACTAAGGGGGTGGCCGTGGGCATCCGCTCGGGCCCAAACTATGCCTGCCTCTTCTTAGGATACGTGGAACAGTCCCTCTTCCGCTGGTACACTGACACTAACCCCCGCCTCTTCCTCCACTACATTGATGACTTGTATCAGCGCTGCCTTGTGCTCCCACGTGGAGCTTGAACAGTTCATCAACTTTACTAACACCTTCAACCCAACCTCAAATTCACCTGGACCATCTCTGATACTTCCCCCTCCTTCCTCGACCTCTCTGTTTCCATCTCTGATGACCGCCTCATAACCAACATCTGTTTCAAGCCCACTGACTCCCACAGCTACCTAGATTACACCTCCTCGCACCCACCTTCCTGCAAGAATGCGATCCCCTACTCCCAATTCCTCCGCCTCATCTGCTCCCAAGATGGGGCATTCCACTATTCCAAGGACCGTTACTCCCCCCTTCTGGTGATTGAAAATGCCCTCAAACGCATCTCTTGCATTTTCCACACCTCTGCCCTCACATCGCATCCCCCCCAACAAAAACAAAAAGAAAGACAGAATTCCCCTTGACCTCATATATCACCCCACCAACGTCCGCATCAAGGTATCATTCTCTGCTGCTTCTATCACCTATAATCTGACCCCACAACCAAAGAGCTATTTCCATCCCCACCCCTATCCGCCTTTCGTAGGGACCAGTCTCTCCATGACTCCCTCATCTGCTCCACACTCCCCACTAACCCCGGCATCTTTCCCTGCAACCGCAGGAAGTGCTACACCTCCCCCCCCCTCAGGGGGGGGGGGGGGGGGGGGCCCACCTCCATTCAAGGCAAAAAGCAAACCTTCAGTATCAGACATGGGTTCACCTGCACATCCGTCAGCTTGGTCTACTGCATACGATGCGCCTGGTGTGGCCTCCTCTACATCGGTGAGACCAAGCGGAGACTTGGAGACCATTTTGTAGACCATCTGCACTCTGTATGTGACAAACAACACCTTCTGGTCGTGAAACATTTTAACTTGTCCTCGCACTCCCTGGGTGACATGTCCATCCTAGGTGACATGTCCATCCTGGGCCTCCTCCAGTGTCACAATTGGAGGAGCAGCACCTCATATTCCTCCTTGGGAGCCTACAGCCCAAAAGCCTTAACATGGATTTTACCAGTTTCAAAATTTCTCCATCCCTGGCCTCATCCCATGACCAAGCCTCCCTCTCATCCCCGCATCCTTGACCTGACACAACCTACCCACCTTCTCTCCCATCTATCCACCACTTCCATCTCACTGACCAATCCCGACCACTGCCTACATGCACTCACCTATCACCATCCCACATACCTTCCCCAGCCTCGACCCTCCTCTATTTATTTCTGAGCTCCCTTTCCCCTCCCCATTTCTGGAGAAGGGTCCTGATCCGAAAGGTCAGCTGTCCTGTTCTCTGATGCTGCCTGGCCTGCTGTGTTCTTCCAGCTCCACACTTTCTTATCTCTGCCTCCAGCATCTGCAGTTCATGCCATCTCATTTTGACCCCTCCTGGGGTCCCCAGCATCACAGATGCCAGTGTTTAGCCAATTTCATTAGCTCTACATGATGTCAAGAAACAGTTGGAGGTGCTGGATACTGCAAAGACCGTGGGCCCTAACAGCATTCCAATAATTGTACTGAAAGCTTCTGCTCTAGAACTTGCCATGCTTCGGAACTTGCATGTGCCTAGCCAAGCTTCAGTACAGCTACAGCATTGGTAACTACCTGACAATGTGGAAAATTGTCTCGGTATATCCTGTACACAAAACAAAAAACAGGACAAATCCAACCAAGCCATTTACCAACCCATTAGTCTAGTCTCAATCAATAGTAAAGTGATGGCAGAGGTTGGGTGATGGCCTTGTGGCATTATTGTTGGATTGTTAATCCAGAGATCCAGATAATGTTCTGGGGACCTGGGTTCAAATCCCGCCACGGTAGGTGGTGGAATTAAGAATCTAATGATGACCATGAATTCATTGTCAATTGTTGGAAAAAAAAAGCATATTGTTCACTAATGCCCTTTAGGGAAGGAAACTGCCATCCCTTACTTGAATTAGAATGAGAATCCGAATCCCTACAGTGTGGGAACAGGCCCTTCGGCCCAACACGTCCACACTGACCCTTGGAGCATCCCACCCAGACCCATCCCCCTATAACCCACACACCCCTGAACACTATGGGCAATTTAGCATGGCCAATCCACCTAGCCTGCATATCTTTGGACTGTGGGAGGAAACCCACACAGACACGGGGAGAATGTGCAAACTCTGCACAGACAGTCACCTGAGGCTGGAATCAAACCTGGGTCCCTGGCACTGTGAGGCTGTAGTGCTAACCACTGAGCCACCATGCCGCCCAAAGCCCCTGACTTGGTCTGGCGAACATGTCACTCCCCCAGATCCACAGCAATGTGATTGATTCTGAACTGCCCTCTGGGCAATTAAGGTTGGTCAATAAATGCTGCCATCCAGCGATGCCCTCAACCCGCTAATGAAGGAAGGGGGATAAAAAGGGTGTCAGCAACATGCTCACTGATGCCCAGTTTGGGTTCTGCCAGGGCCACTCATTTTCTGGTCTCATTGCAACGTTGGTCCAAACATGAACAAAAGAGCTGAATTCCAGAGGTGAAGTGAGATTGACAGCTTTTGGCATCAAGGCCGCATTCAACCAAGTGTGGCATCAAGGAGCTGTAACAAAACTGGAATCAATGGACATGGGCAAACTCTCTACATAGCTCATAGTAAGATGGTTGTGGTTGTTCGAGTTCAGGCATCTCAGCTCTTGGATATCTCTGCAGGCATTCCTCAGGCTAGTGTCTTTGACCTAACCATCTTCAACTGCTTCATTAACGATCTTCCCTCCATCATAAGGTTGGAAGTGGGGATGTTGGCCAATGATTGCACGATGTTCAGCACCATTTGTGACTCCTCAGATACTGAAGCAGTGTTTTAAGATGGCTCTGGAGAGTGCCGACACTGTGCAACACTTCACCATATTTTATAACAATATACACAATAAATAAGTACTGTCTACGAGTTGCACTGCAGAAATTTACCAAATATTCTTAGCACCTTCTAAACCCACATCACTTCCACCTTGAATAACAAGGGCAGCAGATACATGGGAACACAAACCACCTGTAAATTCTCCTTCAAGCCACTCATCATCCTGACATAGAAATACATCGCCTTCCCTTCACTGTCGCAGGGTCCTGGAATTCCCTCCCTAACAGTATTGAGGGTCTACCTATAGCACATGGATTGCGGCTATTCAAGAAGACCTTCTGACTGGCAACTCAAGACAGACACTAAATGCTTGCTAGCCAGCAACAGCCATGTCCCATGTGTGAATGAAAACAAAAAGCAAACCTTGTATCAGCTGGTTGGAATTTTATAAGTTTCTATGAGATTCTCTCGTTCTTCTAAGCTCCAGAAATTGTAATCCGAAACAGTCTTATCTTCATATGTCAATTAAAAGTTGAACTTGAACTTAAAAATCTGGAGACAGAGTGGAAAAGGACAAAAATAGTAATGAAAGATAAGGAAAGGGAGACGGAATTTAAACGACAGGAAATGGAAATGAGAAAGCTTGTGTTGGAATTGTGAAGGGATGGAGAAGGGAGATGAGACAGAGTATGAAAATATGCTCAAAATGATGTGTGTATTAAAAACAGGCTTTGGTGAGGAGAATTTGAATCATAATGTAAAGTTCAGTAAGGAAATGTTTATGTTTGTATTCATGAAAAAACGTGAAAGCACTATTCGTATCATTTGAGAAAACGAGACAAATTTCTTAGAACTCAGAATTGTACAGACAAGAACAGGCCCTTCAGCCCACCATGTCTGTGCCAACAATGATTTCATTCTAAACTACAACCATCTCCTAACGGTCCATATCCTCTATTCCATGTCTGTCCGTGTGTTTGTCTAAATGCTTCTTAAACTTTGCTAATATATCTGCTTCTACTGTTGTTCCTGGTAGCATATTTCAGGTACCCTCTGTAAGAAAAAAATCTTCCTTGCACAACTCCTTTAAACTTATCCCTCTCACCTTAAACATCTGCCCCCTAATATTTGGTGTTTTCTTTCTGGGAAAAAGGCTGACTATACACCTTATCCATGCCTCTCATAATTTTATATACTTGGCCAAAGAGAAACTGCAACGTGCCAGTGATGAGTTATTTTACAGGTGATGAGTTATTTTACAGGTGAAGCACAAGACGTTTACAGCACTATCATGGGATTTCTAGAGATTATGATGCTTTAAAAAGAGCTATATTGGCTGCAGCAGAATTAGTGCCTAAGATATATAGGTGTGGATTTCCGAATTTAAGGAAACAGTCTCAGCAAAACCTGCTTTGCTTTTGAAAGAGTTAAGCAAGGTAATTTTGGCCAGTGGATATGAGGATTGGAAGATGGAGCCGTGTATGAAATCCTTTGAATGATCATTCTCTTAGAGAAATATAAAATACAACATTTTGAGAACCAACAGATTGAAACTGCTAGGCAGGTAGCAGTAATGGCTGACGACTGAGTTGATCCATAAATCAAGCTTTTCTTCCATCATTCTCAAGTTCAAAAAGGGTAGAAAGTGCAACAGTACAAGGAAATGGCAAGGTAACAAGTGGATAGCTGGGAATACCCCAGGATGCTCTCCTCCATTCAGAATGGAAAGTATTGAATATGGAAGTGAAAGTGCAAGGCCTAAGTGTTTGCACTATACTAAATTTGCATACATTCATTCAAAATGCTAGAAGGTTCAAGAGAAACCTATGAAACTTAGATTATTTAGATTTAGGTTTTATTATCATGTGTACTCAAGTACCGGGTACAGGAATGCATTGAAAATTGTACAGTGTTGCTACACAATCCATCATCTTAGGCACAAAATCTTAGTTACAGAAATAGAAAGATGAAGAAATAAGTTAAAAAGCTCAGCACTACAATCTTTTTAGCATAAAAGTAGAAATATAAAGAAATAAAGCAAAAATGTCAAACATTACTGTTCTTTCTAGAGCCATGGGCCCACCAGGCTTTGCTGTTGCTTATAAGGTTTCGGCCCCAACTGTTGCATTGCCGCTGCTGCCATCCTTCGAGTCTGATGGCTGCTGGCGCAATCCCTTGTGGCCGATGGCCTCTTCTGCCAGCCGTCATGGTTGACCGCTGCTGCTGCCATCCGTCACGGCCAACTGTTGCTGCTGACATCTTTTGCCACTGTAAAAGGGAAAGAGAAAAGGAACGTGGGCGATCTAGAGGTTTACAGCATGGAAACAGGCCTTTTGGCTCAACATGTCCATGCTGCCCAGTTTTCACAGTTAGGCCTATTTGTCTGCATTTGGTCCATTTCTCTCCATGCCTGTCCCATGCATGTACCTGTCCAAATGTTTCTTAAATGTCAGAACTGGACTCGTCTCTACCACGACGTCAGGCAGTCCATTCCAGACACTCACCAGCCACTGTGTGAAAAAGTTTCTCCTCTGGGCCATTCTGTAATTCTCCCCTGTCACCTTAAACCTATGCCTTCTAGTTTTAGACTCTGCTATCATGGGGAAAACCTATTGGCTATCTACCTTACCTATGCCTCTCATGATTTTATAGATCTCTATAAGGTCACATCTCAGTCTCCTACGCTCCAGGAAAAGAAGCCCCAGCTGATCCAGCCTTTCCTTATAACTCAAATGTTTCAACTCAGACAGCACCCTAGTAAATCTTTTCTGCACTCATTCTAGTTTAATCATATCCTTTCAATAGTAGGGCGACTAGAAGTGTGTGCAGTACTCCAAATATAGCCTTACCAATGTCTTACACAGCTACAACAAGACATCCCAATTCCTATACTTATTGCTTGAAACGATGAAAGCAAGCATGCCAAAAGCCTTCTTCACCACTCTGTCTACATGTGACTCCACTTTCATGCATCCATGAACTTGAGCCCCTGGATCTCATTGTTCCTACCAAAGGCCCTACCATTGGCTATGTAAATCCTGGCTTGGTTTGACCCACCAACACCTTGCATTTATCTAAATTAAAATTCATATGCTGTGCCTCAGCCAACTGGCCCAGCTGGTCAAGATCTCACTATATTGGATGAGAGCCAGGCTCAAGAGTCTGGATGCTATCTACTCCACCGTTGTCATCTTGGAATCTTCAACTTATTGGTGAATGTCAGAATGAGTTGGAGAAAATGAACTTGAAAATAAAAGCCCATGGATAAAATTGTAGCTTTAATACAAGTAAGTCACTGGAGGTAAACATTGCTGTGGTGCAGTATTACAACATGGAGACAAACAGCCGAACCAAGTTAGCCTTTTACCTCTGTATTTGCAGCACAGTAAAATTAAAACCATCAACGACCCTCAAAATTGACCCCAGTGGTTCCTAACCAGACTTTTTTGACCAGTCTCGGATTCTGAATAATCAATTCTTTACACCGGTTTGTAGCTTAAACAAAATACTTAGTAATTTATTACTAATACACTAACATTAGCAGAGCATAATTCAGTAAAGTGATCTGATTGATGTGCATGTTTAAACCAACTAACTTCCGCACTATCCACAACTCCACCGACTTTAGTGTCATCTGCAAATTTACTAGCCCATCCTTCTATGCCCTCATCCAGGTCATTTATAAAAATGACAAACAGCAGTGGCCCCAAAACAGATCCTTGCGGTACACCACTAGTAACTGAAGTCCAGGATGAACATTTCCCGTCATCCACCACCCGCTGTCTCCTTGCAGCTAGCCAATTTCTGATCCAAACCGCTAATCACCCTCAATCCCATGCCTCTGTATTTTCTGCAATAGCCTACCGTGGGGAACCTTATCAAATGCTTTACTGAAATCCATATACACCACATCAACCGCTTTACCTTCATCTACCTGTTTGGTCACCTTCTCAAAGAACTCAATAAGGTTTGTGAGGCACGACCTACCCTTCACAAAACCGTGTTGACTATCCCTAATCAAATTATTCCTTTTTAGATGATTATAAATCCTCTGTCTTATAATCCTTTCCAACACTTTACCCACAACCGAAGTAAGGCTCACTGGTCTATAATTACCAGGATTGTCTCTACTCCCCTTCTTGAACAAGGGGGCAACATTTGCTATCCTCCAGTCTTCTGGCACTATTCCTGTAGACAATGATGACGTAAGGATCAAAGCCAAAGGCTCTGCAATCTCCTCCCTAGGTTCCCAGAGAATCCTAGGATAAATCCCATCCAGACCAGGGGACTTAGCTATTTTCACACTTTCCAGAATTGCTAACACCTCCTCCTTATGAACCTCAATCCCATCTAATCTAATAACCTTTACCTCAGTATTCTCCTCGACGACATTGTCTTTTTCATGTGTGAATACTGACGGAAAATATTCATTTAGCGCCTCTCCTATCTCTTCGGACTCCACGCACAACTTCCCATTGCTGTCCTTGACTGGCCCTAAACTTACTCTAGTCATTCTTTTATTCCTGACATACCTATAGAAAGCTTTAGGGTTTTCCTTGATCCTACCTGCCAAAGACTTCTCATGTCCCCTCCTGGCTCTTATTAGCTCTCTCTTTAGGTCCTTCCTGGCTAACTTGTAACTCTCAAGCGCCCTAACTGAGCCTTCACGCCTCATCTTTACATAAGCCTCCTTCTTCCTCTTGACAAGAGATTCAACTTCTTCAGTAAACCACAGTTCCCTTGCTTGTCCACTTCCTCCCTGCCTGACATGTACATACTTATCAAGGACACGCAGTAGCTGTTCCTTGATCAAGCTTCACATTTCAATTGTGCCCAGCCCCTGCAGTTTCCTTCCCCATCCTATGCATCCTGATTCTTGCCTAATCGCCTCATAATTGCCTTTCCCCCAGCTATAACTGTTGCCCTGTGGTATATACCTATCCCTTTCCATTGCTAAAGTAAACGTAACCGAATTGTGGTCACTATCACCAAAGCGCTCTCCTACCTCCAAATCTAACACCTGGCCTGGTTCCTTACCCAATACCAAATCCAATGTGGCCTCGCCTCTTGTTGGCCTATCTACAAACTGTGTCAGGAAACCCTCCTGCACACATTGGACAAAGACTGACCCATCTAAAGTACTTGAACTGTAGCGTTTCCAGTCAATATTTGGAAAGTTAAAGTCCCCCATAACAACTACCCTGTTACTTTCGCTCCTATCCAGAATCATCTTCGGAATCCTTTCCTCTACATCTCTGGAACTTTTCGGAGGCCTATAGAAAACTCTCAACAGGGTGACCTCTCCTTTCCTGTTTCTAACTTCAGCCCATACTACGTCAGTAGACGAGTCCTCATCAAACGTTCCTTCTGCCACTGTAATACTGTCCTTGACTAACAATGCCACACCCTCCCCTCTTTTACCACTTTCCCTGATCTTACTGAAACATCTATTGGGAATCTGCAACAACTATTCCTGTCCCTGCTCTATCCATGTCTCTGAAATGGCCACAACATCGAAGTCCCAGGTACCAACCCATGCTGCAAGTTCACCCACCTTATTCCGGATGCTCCTGGCGTTGAAATAGACACACTTCAAACCACCTTCCTGCCTGCCCGTACACTCCTGCGACCTTGAAACCTTATTCATGACTTCACTACTCTCAACCTCCTGTTCACTGGAGCTACAATTCAGGTTCCCACGCCCCTGCTGAATTAGTTTAAACCCTCCCGAAGAGCATTAGCAAATGTCCCCCCCAGGATATTGGTACCCCTCTGGTTCAGGTGTAGGCCATCCCATTTGTAGAGG
This sequence comes from Ginglymostoma cirratum, assembly GCA_024137785.1. Lineage (NCBI taxonomy): Eukaryota > Metazoa > Chordata > Chondrichthyes > Orectolobiformes > Ginglymostomatidae > Ginglymostoma > Ginglymostoma cirratum. The sequence continues at coordinate 2,456,876 of JAHRHZ010000279.1, read as the reverse complement.
TCCCATCTACCCCAGAATGACCCCCAATTATCCAGGTATCTGAATCCCTGCCTCCTGCATCATCCCTGTAGCCAAGTGTTCAACTGTTCTCTCTCCCTGTTCCTCGCCTCGCTAGCACGTGGCACGTAACTCAGATAACAACTCTGTTTGTTCTAGCTCGAAGCTTCCGCCCTAGCTCCTTGAATTTCTGCCTTACACTCCCATCCCTTTTCCTACCTTTGTCATTAGTGCCTATGTGGACCACGACTTAGGGCTGCTCCCTCTCCCTCTTAAGGATTCCGAAAACACAATCCGAGACATCACGGACCCTGGCACCTGGGAGGCAACACACCAACCGTGAGTCTCTCTCGTTCCCACAGAATCGCCTATCTGTCCCCCTAACTATGGAGACCCCAATGACTAATGCTCTCCTCCTCTCCCCCCTTCCCTTCTGAGCAACAGGGACAGACTCTGTGCCATAGACCTGTTCCCCATGTCTTACCCCTGGTAAGTCGTCCCCCCCAACAGTATCCAAAACGATTTACTTGTTATTGAGGGGAACGGCCACAGGGGATCCCTGCACTGTCTGCCTGTTCCCTTTCCGTCCCCTGACTGTAACCCATCTACGTTTTTCCTGTACCTGAGGTGTGACTACCTCCCTGTAACTCCTCTCAATTACCCCTTCAGCCTCCCGAATGATCCGAAGTTCATCCAGCTCCAGTTCCAGTTCCCTAACGCGGTTTCCCAGGAGCTGGAGTTGGGTGCACTTCCCGTAGATGAAGTCAGTGGGGACACTAATGGTGACCCTTACCTCCCACATTCTACAGGAGGAGCATGAAACTGCCCTAACATCCATTCCTACTGTTCTGGATTCCTGAACAGACTATTGAAAAAAAAAGAAAAACTAGTAACCTTACCAAATCGGCGCTCAGAACCTTTTTTTTTGGTTAGGGGAGGAGGATGGGTGGGAGACACTACCTAAGTAGTGTTTCGGGTAAAGCAACCACCCAAATATATTACCTCACTTACTCAGCCATGTCCGCTCCTTACGAGGTAAGTTTTTAAATGATTCTGGGAGAAACAAAAACCGCCCTACCTTCCTGTCGGCAGTCTGGCTCGCGCTGCTGCTGCTGAAAACAAGAAGGCTGCTTGCTGCACGAGGTAAGTTTTTTTTGCATTGAGGGTTCTCTACAATAGGCTTTAAGCTGGTCAAGACTGTGAAGTTGAACTTGGTTGCTATTTGAGTTAGACAAAGTTGGGGGTGGGGTGTTGTGGTGTGAGGTAGTGGTGTGTAGTCAATCCTAACTTGCAAGTTGCATGAAAAGCTACATGTTCTATTTTGATTTACTGGTGTAGAAAGTAATAATTTTACTCTCCAACCTTGTTAACAGTATCAAAAACAAAAACAAAGTTGCTGGAAAAGCTCAGCAGGCCTGGCAGCATCTGTGAAGGGAAAAACAGAGTTGACGTTTCGTGTCTGGTGACCCTTCCTCAGAACTGGGTCACCAGTTCTCAGAACTGAGGAAGGGTCGCCGGACCTAAAATGTTAACTCTGCTTTTTCCTTCCCAGATGCTGCCAGACCTGCTAAGCTTTTCCAGCATCTTTGTTTTTGTTCCTGATTTAACAGTATATTAACTCAATTGAAGAATGAATATTACCAAACATGCAGATACTAATATTGCCTATGTTTTAGTGGAGTGGCTGAGTAATATTTTTACAATTGATTATTCTTGTTGTTACAGACAGTGGACGAATTATTGCTGGAATTTCTAAAGGGAGCAAAATGATGAGATTGTTCCTGGGCAGTTTATCTGATGTTCGTTTAAATGGTCTGTGCTTGTTCTTTGTGCGGTACAAAAATGATACTCCTATCACAGCAAGAAATATACACGAGGTATGAAGTGACATCTCATCATTTTTATTATTTTTTGAGGATGTTAGTACTAGTAAGTAAATGTTCTTTCAACTTTTGGCAATGAGGTCAATGTACTTTGTTGGGGGGGGTTTGTTTTATAATTCTCTGTTCCAGCAGATAGGTTCAATTATTACATCAGATGATCATGTCTTCGATCAGTTCCTATTTCAGATCATGATTGGAAGGAGATTATAGCACGCTTACCTCCCCCTAAAAATACATGTGCATCACAGTTTCTTGTTGTGTCAGGTTGCAGTGCCTCACAATACGATAGCCAAGCAAACGGAGTTAATTTGAGTACCCGCTTTAACATCATATTGGACTGCAATTTAAACTTACAGCTGGGGATCGGGAGTTTAGGCATTTGCTGAAGACAGAATTGAGTCTCCTGAACAATGTTACACAGTCATCCTATTTTCATCATGGAGTATCAAGAATGATTTGAATATCTAATATCTACCCCAGAGCAGGCCCAGGATGGAGGCAAAGGCTATCTGGCTCTGTTTTGCTAAAGCAGCTGTACAGATTTTGACAAGATATGGACAATGACCATAGTTGACTACAGAGAAGTTAACACTCTGCATGACATTCAGTAGCATTATAGTTGTTCAAATCCGCATCAGTGTGGTTGATTGAGGGGCTAGCATTTGTTTGCCTGTGTGTTTGTGTGTAAGGAGAGTTTGAAAGAGGATTAGTAAGTTTGGTTAGTAGTGTTCTGTGCCAATGGTTTATATCTGTTTGTTTGTAGCTATGGACGAATTACTTAAAATTAATAATAATTCATGTTTAGTGCAGAAACCAGGTCTGTGCTTTCTCTAAACCTTGGTTTGAAAGTCTGACTTTGAAAGTTGGCTTACTGGGCATACTTTTAAAAAAAAATTGTTACATTTGATACGATTCCAGGAATAACAGGGCTTGACTTACAGTGCACTAATCCACCGGGTAGTAACAGGCAAATGCTCATTGTGTCATCACCATATCATGGGATGTGACCTAATGGTATTATTCTTAGTTTCTTTCCTACTGATTATATTTACTGCGTGACTTACTGAGGGAAACATACTACTGTTTGTATCTAAATTGTTTGGCTTTAACCCAGACAAATAAATGTGGGAAATGTGATGAGGGAACAAAATGTAACATCACAAAGTTTGCAGATGATATCAAATTGGGTGGGAAGTTGAACTGTGACAAGGATGCAGAGATTCTTCAACATGATCTGCAAAGATTGGGTGAGTGGGCAAATCAATGGCAGATGCAGTATAATTTGGATGAATGTGAGGTTATTCACTTTGGAAGCAAAAACAAGAAGGTAGATTAACTTCCAGAATGGCTGTAAATTAGGAGAGGGGAATGTGCAATGGGACCTGGGTTTCCTTGGGCACCAATTGCTGAAGGTAAGCATACAGATGCAGCAGGTGGTAAAGAAGGCAAATGGTATGCTGGCCATCATTGCGAGAGGTTTTGAGTACAAGAGCAGTGATGTGTTGTTGCAGTTATACAGGGCTTTGTTGAGGCCATGCCTTGAATATTGTGTGCAGTTTTGGCCTCCTTTTCTGAGGAAGGATGCTCTTGCTCTCAAGGGAGTGCAGCGAAAGTTTACCAGACTGATTCTGGGGATTGCAGGACTGACGTATGAGGAGAGATTGACTAGGTTAGAATAGTTTTTGCTGGAGTTCAGACAAATGGGGGGGGATTTCATAGAAATTTATAAAATTCCAACGGGACTAGACAGGGTAGATGCAGGGAGGATATTCCCGATAGTGGGTGTGTCCCGAACAAAGAACAAAGATCAAAGAAAATTACAGCACAGGAACAGGCCCTTCGGCCCTCCAAGCCTGCGCCGATCCAGATCCTCTATCTAAACCCGTCGCCTATTTTCCAAGGATCTGAATCCCTCTGCTCCCTGCCCATTCATGTATCTGTCTAGATACATCTTAAATGATGCTATTATGCCCTCCTCTACCACCTCAGCTGGCAACGCGTTCCAGGCACCCACCACCCTGTGCGTAAAGAACTATCCACGCGTATCTCCCTTAAACTTTTCCCCTCTCACCTTGAAATCATGACCCCTAATAATTGAGTCCCCCACTCTGGGAAAACGTTTCTTGTTATCCACCCTGTCTATACATCTCATGATTTTGTAGACCTCAATCAGGTCCCCCCCCAACCTCTGTCTTTCTAATGTAGATAATCCTAATCTACTCAACCTCTCTTCATAGCTAGCACCCTCCATACCAGGCAACATCCTGGTGAACCTCCTGTGCACCCTCTCCAAAGCATCCACATTCTTTTGGAAATGTGGCGACCAGAACTGTACGCAGTATTCCAAATGTGGTCCAACCAAAGTCCTATACAACTGCAACATGACCTGCCAACTCTTGTACTCAATAGCCCGTCTGCTGAATGAAAGCATGCCATATGCCTTCTTGACCAATCTATCAACCTGCGTAGCGACCTTCAGGGTACAATGGACCTGAACACCCAGATCTCTCTGTGCATCAATTTTCCCCAGGGCTTTTCCATTTACCACATAGTTCACTCTTGAACCAGGGGCCACAGCCTGAGGATTCGAGGTAGACCATTTGCGAAAGAGATGAACTATTTCTTCACCCAAAGAGTGGTGAGCCTGTGGAATTCATTACCACAGGAAGTAATTGATGCCAAAACATTGAATGTATTTTAGAGGCGACTAGATATAGCACTTGGGGTGAATAGGATCAAAGGTTATGGGGAGAAAGCAGGATTAGGCTATTGAGTTGGATGATCAGTCATGATCGTGATGAATGGTGGAGCAGGCACGAATGGCCAAATGACCTCCTCCTGCTCCTTTCTTCTATGTTTTTATGTAAATGCCGAAGATTGTGATAAATGTAGATACTAGGAGCTGAATTAAAAATCTATTGAACCCTTCATTGCTATGTTGCCCATGTTTTAATCTATGCTACTGGTGATATAAGTATCACTATCAGGTACAAATACCCTGCTGAAGTTAAAAAAAACCCTGCCCTGCACTTGTGGGAGATCACAATGACAGAACAGACCTGGTTTAGCAGAGGTGACTAGTCATAAAGAAAAGATTCCCAGACATTTCGGGCCTAGACCCTTCGTCAGAAAAAGAAAAACAACTGCACTCGGCTTCAATTAATAAAAACCACAGAGCTTCAACATGAATTGGAAGACAAACATTTGATTGTTGATTGTAAATCATCACTGAATTACAGTTATTTAAGAAACACTTATTACATGAACTTTTATTTTACAGTTCAAACAATAAATGATATTGAGAGGAGGTCTCCAAAAATCTTCAGTTCCTAAGAAGTCATATCGTACTCAAAATGTTAACTCTGAATCTCTTCCTCTAGCACTTCGTTTTGGTTTCAGAGCTCCGTCAGCCGGAGTACTTTACTTTTATTTCTTGAACATTTTTCCTGCTGTCTAGAAGGAGTGGCTTCAAGGAATATATACATCAGTTTTTCTGAAGATAATTTTTTAAAAATCCAGAGAAGATCTTGAGAGTACTTGAAAACCCAGCTGAAGGTTCAAATCAACTTCTAGACGAATAGACTCCACCTCATGTTAACAAGCATGGGGCTGGATGAACACAGCAGGTCAATCAGCATCATAGGAGCAGGAAAACTTGACGTTTCGGGCCTAAACCCTTCATCAGAAATGGGGGAGGGGAAGAGGGTTCTGAAATAAATAGGGAGAGAGGGAGAGGCGGATAGAGGATGGATAGAGGAGAGGATAGGTGGAGAGGAGGCAGACAAGTCGAAGAGGCAGGGATGGCGGAGGCGGCGGAAAAACTGCTCAATATCCAAGCGTGAGCAGTCACAGTTGGGGCCAAATTGGGAAGGCTTGAATGTGGATTGTAGTCCATTGGGGATGATCTGGTTCCGTAGGCAGGTACTAAGAAAGGTGATGTGGCTGTAGTACCTGGTTTGCTTCAGGACGTGGTCGAGCAGTTTCAAGGCTGAAGTGGTTATGAGAGAGTTGCAGTGGGAGAGAGATTCCCTGAGGTTTGTCCGGAGGGAGGAGGGTAACTTCTTCAGGGTAGGCATCCTTAGAAGAGGCTTCGCAGTGGGGTTAAAATTGTATCAGAGATAGAAGGTACTACAGATGCTGGAGAATCCGAGATAACAAGCATGGGGCTGGATGAACACAGCAGGTCATTTTCATAGCCTCCACCTCATGTTGTACAGACAGAAATGCCATGAGTCGTTTGGATACTTTGTCACCAGTTGCCGCAACAAAGGGTATGAGTATGATTTATCTGAAAAAAAACTCACAGAGAGGTTAATTAACTTGCTTAGAGCCTCTAGATCTATTACAGCCTTCAGGAAAGACCACTACAGCATTGACTCCTTGCTGAAGTTGAATGCATGCATGAAGACATAGTGGAAGGCCAACAACAATTTCATACATTAGGTGCAGATAACAGGATTGCGAGTCAGCATAGTATACCAAACCAGCAAGCTTACAACTGAGAGATAGTAGGAACTGCCAATGCTGGAGTCTGAGATAACAAGGTGTGGAGCTGGATGAACACAGCAGGCCAGGCAGCATCAGAGGAGCTGGAAAGCTGACGTTTCGGGTCTCTGAAATGAAAAAGGGTCCAGACCCAAAATGAGCTTTCCTGCTCCTGTGATGTTGCCTGACCTGCTGTGTTCATCCAGCTCCACATAAGGCTACAACTGACATTGGGCGCTCAAGTGCCGAAAATCTGGCTTCAAAAGCAAAACAAGATCCTGTGTCATGGCCAAGTGACCAACAAGAGGGGACAACAGCACAAGTCTGGTCCAAGGAAGATGTAAAAAGCGTGGACAAATGCAGACATATCAACAAAGTGCACAGCTAACAAAGTGAAAAATGAACTTTGCAAGATATCCAAGCTTTTCAAATTTGTTAACCTCATGCACTGTGTCAACATATAAGGTAATTGGAAGGCTTTATAGCCATTATGGCACCATGGAAATGTTGACATACCCTGAAAGCCAAATTTGAATACAGGAACTAGTGCCAATATATTACCACTATGCACTATAAAAGACATGTACTCCCAACAGTTGGCATTCTATGGCACAGCCTACAAAAGACAGTCTTACAGCCTGTAATGGATCGTCAATTCCATGCAGTGGCACAATTACACCATAATAGGAAAATTCGAGCTCAGGAAGCCAAGCTTCCTGGAATATTCTACCAGGTCTGTGCCAATCGTTCAGCAGTGTCAGCACTACCAGTTTGCACCAATCTCAGTATAGTAACTATTAACGAGAACAGATCAAGTGTGATGAAATCAAATCAGTCAATGATCCCCAATGATTGTACCCAAATTGCTATTACACAATCAACACTTGTAGAGGTTATACATTATTGCAGTTAAAGGATAATACAATCCTATTCATTGACTCTTCAAGGAAATTCTGAGTGGTCTGGCAAGATTAAAAGTAGATAAATATCCAGAGCCAGATGAAATATATCATAGAATGTCTTCTGTGTGGAAGCAGGCCATTTGACCCATTGAGTCCACATCGACCCTCCAAAGAGCATTCCACCCAGTCCCACACCCCTACCACCTCATTTCTCATGGCTAATCCACCTACCCTGCACATCCCTGGACAATTTAACATGACCAGTCCACCTAACCTGTATATCTTTGGAAGGAAACTGGAGCACCTGCAGACTCTGGGGGAATGTCCATATTTCACCAGACCGTCACCCAAGGCTGGAAGTGAACCCGGGACCCTGGTGTTATGAGGCAGCAGCCACTATGCCACCTGTATACCAGGTTGTTGAATGTGGCAAAAGGGGAAATTGCATTGCAAAAATTCTCAATTTTTCTCTGGCTACAGGAGAGGTAGCAGAGGACTGGAGGACAGCTGGTGTGTTACCATTATTTAAGAAAGGAGCAAGGAATAACCAGGAAACTACAAGCCAGTCAATCTAACCTCAATGGTGGAGAAATTATTGGAAGCAATTCTGTGGGACATAATTAATCTGCATCTGGAGAGGCAGGAATTAATCAAGAACCATCAGTATGGTTTTGTTAAGTGGAGATCATGCCTGACCAACATGACTGAATTTTTCAAAGAGCTGACCAGATGTGTAGGTGAGGGCAATGCACTGATGTAGTTACTTGGATTTCAAGGCTCTTGAGAAGTTCCGGCAGACTAAGAACCCATGCGATCCAAACAAATTTAGCAAATGGGATCCACAATTGGCTGAAAGTCAGGAAGCAGAGAATAATGTTTTTGTAAGTGTTTTTCTAATTGGAAGTCTATGTCCAGTGGGGTCTCACGGGGGTTACGGTTGGTGCCCTTGCCGTTTGTGGTTTATCGAAATGGTTTAGACTTGAATGTAGGCGGATTGATCAGTAAGTTCGCAGAAGATACAAAAATTGGTGGGGAGGTCAAGCATGAGTGGGGTGGCATTAGCTTATAAATGGATACAGACAGGCTGGCCAGATGGGCTGATCTGTGGCAAATGGAATTCAATCTGGATAAATGTGAAGTAATGCTCTCGGTCAGGACAAACAAGGCAGAGAACACATAATGAACTTCAGGACCTTGGGAAGCACTGAGGATAAGAGGGATGTTGGTGTTCATGTATATTTGACGCTTAAGGTATCAGGAAAGGTGGATAATGTGGTAAGGTGGTATATTCCCATGATAGGCTGATGGAGAAAGTGAAGTCACGTGGGGTCCAGGGTGTACTATCTAGATGGATGGAGAACTGGCTGGGCAACAGGAGATAGAAAGTTGTAGTGGAAGGGAGTTTCTCAAAATGGAGAACTGTGACCAGTGGTGTTCCACAGGGATCCATGTTGGGACCACGGTTGTTTGTGATATACATAAATGATCTGGAGGAAGGTATAGATCGTCTGATTAGCAAGTTTGCAGATGACACTAAGATTGGTGGAGTAGCAGATAGTGAAGGGGACTGTCGGAGAATGCAGCAGAATATAGATAGATTGGAGAGTTGGGTGGAGAAATGGCAGATGGAGTTCAATCCAGGCAAATGCGAGGTGATGCATTTTGGAAGATCCAATTCAAGAACGAACTATACGGTAAATGGAAAATCCCTGGGGAGAATTGATGCACAGAGATCTGGGTGTTCAGGTCCATTGTACCCTGAAGGTGGCAACGCAGGCGGATAGAGTGGTCAAGAACGCATGCGGCATGCTTTCACTCATCGGACGGGGTATTAAGTACAAGAATTGGCAAGTCATGTTACAGTTGTACAGGACTTTTGTTTGACCACAGTTGGAATACAGTGTATAGTTCTGGTCGCCACATTACCAAAAGGATGTGGATGCTTTGGAGAGGGTGCACAGGAGGTTCACCAGGATGTTGCCTGGTATGGAGGGCGCTAGCTATGAAGAGAGGTTGATTAGGATTATTTACATTAGAAAGACGGAGGTTGAGGGAGGACCTGATTGAGGTCTACAAAATCATGAGAGGTATAGACAGGATGGATAGCAAGAAGCTTTTTTCCCAGAGTGAGAGACTCAATTACTAGGGGTCACAATTTCAAGGTGAGAAGGGAAAAGTTTAAGGGAGATATGAGTGGGTGGTAGGCGCCTGGAACCCATTGCCAGCGGAGGTGGTAGAGGCGGGCATAATAGCATCATTTAAGATGTATCTAGACAGATACATGAATGGGCAGGGAGCAGAGGGATTCTGATCCTTGGAAAGTAGGTGACAGGTTTAGATAGAGGATCTGGATCGGCGCCAAATTGGAGGGCCAAAGGTCCTGTTCCTGTGCTGTAACTTTCTTTTTTCTTTGTTCTATTCCCCTTTAGTTGTGGACACACAGTTTAAGAACAAAGAGGTTATCCTGGACCTGTACTGGTCGGGCCACAACTCGAATATTACATGCATTTATTTTTGTTCACTCTTGGGGCATGGATGTCATTGGCTGGCTTGCATTTATCGCTTGTCCCTAGTTGCTCTTGAGAATACGGTGGTTATCTGCCTTCTCGAACCACTGCAGTCCACGTGCTGAAGGTAGATTCACAATGCCATTGGGGAGGCTATTCCAGAATTTTGATCCAGTGACAGTGAAGGACTGATGATATATTTCCAACATGGTGAATAGTTTAGACAAGAACTTGCAGGTAGTGGTGTTCCTATGTATCTTCCGCCCTTGTCCTTTTAGATGGAAGTGGTCATGAGTTTGTTAGGTGCCGTCTCAGGATCTTTGGTGAATTTCTGCAGTACATCCTATAGATAGTATATACTACTGCCACTGAGCATTGGTGGTGGAGGGAGTGGATGTTGTGGATATGGTGCAAATCAAGTGGGCTGCTTTGTCCTGGATGGTGTCAACTTCTTGAATGTTGTTGGAGCTGCAGCTATCTAGGCAAGTTAGGAGTATCCTACAACATTCTTGACTTGTGCCTTGTAGATAATGGACAGGCTTTGGTGTGTCAGGAGGTGAGCTACTTGCTGCAGTATTCCTAGCATCTGACCTGCTGTTGTAGCCACTGTATTTATATGGCGAGTCCAGTTGAATTTCTGGTTAATGGTAAAGGATGTTGATAGTAGGAGATTCAGTGATGGTAATACCATTGAATATCAAGATGTCATGGTTAGATTGTATATTGGAGATAGCCACTGCCTGGCATTTTTGTGGTGTGAATGTTACTTGCCACTTGTCAGCCCAAGCCTGGATGTTGAACAAGGACCACTTCTGGAATGCAAATTGTAGGAGGGATGTGATTGCACTGGAGCGGGGGGAAAAGAGGTTTACCAGTTATGAAGAGTGATTTTTTCGTTAAAGCAAAGGAGATTGAGAGGGGACGTGATTGAAATGTATAAAGTTATGAGTGACATAGATAGGTTAGACAGGAAGAAGCTTTTCTCCTTGATGGAAGGCTTCAATGATTAGGGAGCTTAAATTTACAGCAATGGGCAGAAGATTTAGAGGAGGTCTGATGAAATACTTTTTCACCCAGAGGGTGATGGGAAGTTGGAACTCACTACCTGTAAGGGTGGTCGATGCATAAATCCTCAAAACATTTTAATTGCATTTAGATGTGTACTTCCGATGCCAAGAGTTGGAAAATAGGATTAGAATATTTAGGGTTTTTTTTGACTGGCGTGGACATTTCAAGCCAAAGGGCCTTTTCCTGTGCTGTAGATCTCTATGACTCAATAAGTGCAGCATGTAAACATTCAGGCAAAGGTTCAAGTGAAACTAAGTGAAATGGTTCCATTCAAAGGTCAACCACCACAGATTAGTGTAGCTCTATATATTAAACAAAGATGATAACAGAGTACATCAAGATACATTGTGCCTCAACTTTTCACTTGAAAAGGTGTTCATGTAAAATACCAACACTGGGTGAATTAAATCCTAAATTTTATGGAGCCAGGCTCTTATCTAAACTACATGCAAAGCATGGCTACTGGTTCCTCCACCTTTCAGAAGAATCCAAGAGCTCACATTAGTTTTCCATTAGGTTGCCAAACAGGTTCTGATGGGAAGGAGGAATTAAAAGAAATGGTGTCTGGAATCTAACGGGGTTAAAGATAGATAAATCACCATGGCCTGATAACCTTCATCCCATTGTACTTAAAGAAGTGGCCCTAGACATAGTAGATGTATTAGTGGTCATCTTCCAAATTTTTAAATTAACTTTTAAATTTTAAATTGATGGTTCTATGGATCGAAGGATCAGCAATGAAATTCCACTACATGAAAGGGGAAGCAGAGAGAAACAATAAATTATAGATAACAAGCATGGGGCTGGATGAACACAGCAGGTCAAGCAGCATCATAGGAGCAGGAAAACTTGACGTTTCGGGCCTAAACCCTTCATCAGAAACAATAAATTATAGACTGGTTCGCTTGATATTGATAGCGGGAAAAATGTTAAGAGTCTGTTTTAAAACATACAACAGCAGAGTACTTGGCAGATAATGTCAGGATTGAATAAGGGCAGTATGGATTTACAAAGTGAAAGTTGTCCTTGACAAATTTGCTGGATTTTTTTGGGAATCTGATGAGTAGAGTTGATAATGGGCAACCAGAGAATTTTGTTTTACTTGGATTTTCACAATGCTTTTGATAAGGTCCCACATATAATATTAGCATGTAAAATTAAAGTACATGGGATTGGAGAGTCTGCACTGGAATGGATTGAGAGCTTGTTGGTATTTGGGAAACAAGGGTCTTTTCCAAGTGGCAGGCAATGACAGTGGAATATGGAAGGGATCGGTGCTTGAACCCCAACTATTCACAATATATATTTAATGATTTAGATGAGGAAACTATATGATATAGTCCAGGTTTGCAGATGACAAAAAGCTGGGTGGAAGGGCGTGCTGTGAGGAGGGTGTAGAGAAGTCTCAGTGCAATTGGAAAAGTTAAGTAAGTGGGCAAGTGCATGGAACATCTACTATAATGTGGATAAATGTGAGGCTATCTACACTAGTAAGAAAAATAGGCAGGCAGATTATCTGAATGGCAATAAATTGGGAAGGAGGTAGTTCAATGAGACCTAGTATCCTTGTGCACCAGTTGCGAAAAGTAAGCCTGCAGATGAAGCAGGCAGTAAAGAAGGCAAATGGTAGGCTGGCCTTCATAGCAAGATGATTCGAGTACAGGAGCAGGTGAAGTCTTGCTGTGACTGTGCAGGGCATTCATGGGTAAAACCACACCTGGAGTATTGAGTGCAGTTTTGGTGTCCTTATCTGAGAAAGGATGTTTTGGCTATTGAGAATCTTCCCAGAACCTAGTCTACTGCATTTACTGCTCACAATGTGGTCACCTCTACACTGGGGAAACGAAGTGTAGACTGAGTGACTGTTTCGCAGAATATGTACATTCTGCTCAAAAAAAAGACCCAAGCGTCCAGTTGCCTGCTACTTTAACACACCACACTGTTCCTTGGCCAACATCTCTGTCTCTGGCTTGCTGCTGTGTTCCAACGAAGACCAGCACAAACTGGAAGAGCAACACCTCATTTTCTGCTTGGGGACCCTGCATCCCTCTGGACTCAATATCAAATTCAGTAATTTTAGGGCCTAAACTCTCCCATGTCCCAGCCCCTTACCCCACACACCAGGCCTTGTTATCACATAGCAGATTTTTCCAAAGAAGGATCTAGGCCCGAAACATCAGCTTTCCTGCTCCTCTGATGCAGCTTGGCCTGCTGTGTTCATCCAGCTCTACACCTTGTTATCTCAGATTCGCCAGCATCTGCAGTTCCTACTATCTCTGAAACAATTTTAACCCCACTGCGAAGCCTCTTCTAAGGATGCCTACTTTGAAGAAGTTACCCTCCTCCCTCCGGACAGACCTCAATAGATCTCTCTTCCACTGCAGCTCTCTCGTAATCTCTTCAGCCCTGAAACTGCTCGACCATTTTCCTGAAGAAGGGTCTAGGCCCGAAATGTCAGCTTTCCTGCTCCACTGATGCTGCTTGGCCTGCTGTGTTCATCCAGCTCTACACCTTGTTCTCCAGCATCTGCAGTTCCTACTATCTCTGAAACAATTTTAACCCCACTGCGAAGCCTCTTCGAAGGATGCCTACTTTGAAGAAGTTACCCTCCTCCCTCCTGAAAGACCTCAGTGGATCTCTCTCCCACTGCAACTCTCTCATAATCTCATCAGCCCTGAAACTGCTTGACCATTTTTCTGAAGAAGAGTCTAGGCCCGAAACGTCAGCTTTCCTGATCCTCTGATGCTGCTTGGCCTGCTGTATTCATCCAGCTCTACATTTAGTTATCCCTTGTTATCACATAGCCTGCCATTACACACTACCTATTGTTAGTCATTAACAAAGAACAAAGAACAAAGAAAACTTACAGCCCAGGAACAGGCCCTTCAGCCCTCCAAGCCTGTGCCGATCCAAATCCATTGTCTAAACCTATCGCCCAATTCCTAAGGATCTGTATCCCTCTGCTCCCCACCTACTCATGCATCTGTCCAGACGCACCTTAAATGAATCTACCGTGCCTGCCTCTACTACCTCTGCTGGCAACGCGTTCCAGGCACCTACCACCCTCTGTGTAAAGTACTTTCCGCGTGTATCCCCTTTAAACTTTTCTCCTCTCACCTTGAATGCGTGCCCCCTCGTTATTGAATCCCTCACTCTGGGAAAAAGCTGATCTCTATCAACCCTGTCTATACCCTTCATGATTTTGAAGACCTCAATCAGGTCCCCCCTCAATCTCCTTTTTTCTAATGAAAACAATCCTAACCTACTCAACCTCTCTTCATAGCTAGCGCCTTCCATACCAGGCAACATCCTCGTAAACCTTCTCTGTACCCTCTCCAAAGCTTCCACATCCTTTTGGTAATGTGGCGACCAGAACTGTACACAGTATTCTAAATGCGGCCGAACCAAAGTCTTGTACAATTTTAACATGACCTGCCAGCTCTTATACTCAATACCCCGTCCGATGAAGGCAAGCATACCATATGCCTTCTTGACCACTCTATCCACCTGTGCAGCCACCTTCAGGGTACAATGGACCTGAACTCCCAGATCTCTCTGCTCATCAACTTTTCCCAAGGCTCTTCCGTTTACAGTATAGTTCGCGTTAACAGTTCCCATTAACAGCTATTCACCCTCCTAGCCAGATCATTATCAACCTCTTTGTCTATCCAATTGCTGTTCTTTCTCTTTGGGCTTTATCCTTTATCCTATCATTTACTCCCTATTCCATCCCCTCCCTATTTTCTGCATATAAACTGACATTTCCTGCTACCATCATCTCTGAGGAAGGGTCACCGGACCTGAAACATTAACTCTGATCTTTTTCTTCACAGATGCTGACAGACCTGCAGAGCATTTCCAGTAACTTCTGTTTTTGTTTTTGACAATTGAGGTAGTGCAAAGAAAGTTTACCAGACTGATTCCTGGGATGTGGACTGAGGTATAGAAAGAGACTGGATTGCTTCAGACTGCATTCAGGAGAGTTTTGAAGAATAAGAACATAAGAACTAGGAGCAGGCGTAGGCCATCTGGACCCTCGAGCCTGCCCCGCCATTTAATATGATCATGGCTGATCTTTTTGAGACTCAGCTCCACTTACCTGCCCACTCACCATAACCCTTACTTCCTTTACTGTTCAAAAACTTATCTAGCCTAGCCTTAAAAACATTCAGTGAGGTAGCTTCAACCACTTCACTGGGCAGGGAATTCCACAGATTCACAACCCTTTGGGTGAAGAAGTTTCTCCTGACCTCAGTCCTACATCTGCTTCCCTTTATTTTGAGGCGATGCCCTCTAGTCCTAGTTTCACCTGCTAGCAGAAACAATCTCCCTGCCTCCACTTTATCTATTCCCTTCATAATCTTATATGTTTCTATAAGATCTCCCCTCATTCTTCTGAATTCCACTGAGTATAATCCCAGTCAACTCAGTCTCTCTTCATAATCCAACCCTCTCAACTCTGGAATCAACCGTTTGAATCTCCTCTGCACCCCCTCCAGTGCTAGTATATCTCTTCTCAAGTACGGAGACCAAAACTGCGCACAGTACTCCAGGTGTGGCCTCACCAGGACCCTAGACAGCTGCAGTATAGCCCCCCTGTTTTTAAACTCCATCCCTTGAGCAATGGCAGACAAAATTCTATTTGCCTTTTTAATCACCTGCTGCACCTACAATCCCACCTTCAGCAATTCATGCACAAGGACACCCAAGTCCCTCTGCACAGCAGCGTGCTGCAATTTTTTACCATTTAAAACATAGTCCATTTTCCTGTTATTCCTACCAAAATGGATGACCTCACAGTTATCAACATTGTACTCCATCTGCCAGACCTTTGCCCACTCACCTTGACTATCTATATCCCTCTGCAGTCTTCTGCACACTTTGCTCTACCACTCACCTTAGTGTCATCTGCAAATGTTGACACACCACACTTAGTCCCCAACTCCAAATCATCTATGTAAATTGTTAACAATTGAGGTCCCAACACTGATCCCTGAGGCACACCACTAGCCACTGACCACCAACCAGAAAAATATCCATTTACCCCTACTCTTTGCTTTCTACTGGTTAACCAATCCTCTATCCATGCCAATACATTACCTGCAATACTGTGCAACTTTATCTTATGTAGCAGCCTTTTGTGTGGCACCTTGTCAAATGCCTTCTGGAAATCCAGATACACCACATCCACAGGTACCCCATTGTCTACCATGCAAGTAATGTCCTCAAAGAATTCGACCAAATTAGTTAAACATGACCTACCCTTCATGAGATAACAAGCATGGGGCTGGATGAACACAGCAGGTCAAGCAGCATCATAGGAGCAGGAAAACTTGACGTTTCGGGCCTAAACCCTTCATCAGAAATGGGGGAGGGGAAGAGGGTTCTGAAATAAATAGGGAGAGAGGGGGAGGTGGATAGAGGATGGATAGAGGAGAGGATAGGTGGAGAGGAGGCAGACAAGTCGAAGAGGCGGGGATGGAGCCAGTAAAGGTGAGTGTAGGTAGGGGGGTAGGGAGGAGATAGGTCAGTCCAGGGAGGACGGACAGGTCAAGGGGGCGGGATGATGTTAGTAGATAGGAGATGGGGGTGTGGCTTGAGGTGAGAGGAAAAACAGGTTAGGGAGGTGGAGATGAGCTGGGCTGGTTTTGGGATGCGGTTGGGGGAGGGGAGATTTTGAAACTTGTGAAATCCACATTGATGCCATTGGGCTGCAGGGTTCCCAGGCTGAATATGATTTGCTGTTCCTGCAGCCTTCGGGTGGCATCACTGTGGCATTGTAGGAGGCCCAGGATGGACATGTCATCTGAGGAATGGGAGGGGGAGTTGAAATGGTTCGCGACTGGGAGGTGCAGTTGTTTGTTGCGAACTGAGCGCAGGTGTTCTGCAAAGCGGTCCCCAAGCCTCCGCTTGGTTTCCCCGATGTAGAGGAAGCCACAACGGGTACAGCGGATGCAGTATACCACATTGGCAGATGTGCAGGTGAACCTCTGCCTGATGTGGAATGTCTTCTTGGGGCCTGGGATTGGGGTGAGGGAGGAGGTGTGGGGGCAGGTGTAGCACTTCCTGCGGTTACAAGGAAAAGTGCCGGGTGTGGTGGGGCTGGAGGGGAGTGTGGAGCGGACAAGGGAGTCGCGGAGGGAGTGGTCCCTCCGGAAGGCAGATA
>JAHRHZ010000279.1:2415326-2439468 GCA_024137785.1 Ginglymostoma cirratum | reverse complement strand
TAGGTAGGGAGTTCCTGGACCAAGGGGGTGAAAATGGAGTCTAGGTAGGTGGAGATGAGTTCGGTGGGGCAGGAGCAGGCGGAGACAATGGGTCGACCAGGGCATTCAGGTTTGTGGATTTTGGGGAGGAGATAGAAGCGGGCGGTGTGGGGTTGGGGAACGATGAGGTTGGAGGCTGTGGGTGGGAGGTCACCTGAGGTGATGAGGTTGTGGATGGTTTGGGAGATGATGGTTTGGTGCTCGGGGGTGGGGTCATGATCCAGGGGGCGGTAGGAGGAGGTGTCAGAGAGTTGGCGCCTGGCCTCAGCAACGTAGAGGTCAGTGCACCGTACTACGACTGCCCCTCCCTTGTCCGCGGGTTTTATGGTGAGGTTGGGATTGGAGCGGAGGGAGTGGAGGGCTGCACGTTCTGCGGGAGAGAGGTTGGAGTGTCATGAACCCATGCTGGGTGTTCCCTATGGGACAATTTATATCCAGATGTCTTGCTATTTCTTCCTTAATGATAGATTCAAGCATTTTCCCCACTACCGAAGTTAAGCTAACTGGCCTACAGTTATCTGCTTTTTGTCTACTTCCTTTTTTAAACAGTAGCGTCATATTGGCTGTTTTCCAATCTGCGGGAACCACTCCAGAGTCCTTTGAATTTTGGTAAATAATTACTAGTGCATTTGCTATTTCCCCCATCACCTCTTTTCGTACCCTGGGATGCATTTCATCAGGGCCAGGAGACTTGCCTACCTGTAGCCCCATTAGCTTGCCCAGCACTGCCTCCTTCGTGATAATGATAGTTTCTGGGTCCTCACCTGGTATAACCTTCTTGTCATTAGTTTTTGGCAAGTTATTCGTGTCTTCCACTGTGAAGACCGACACAAAATAATAACATGGAATAAATTGAGATTCCATACAAACCTATAAAATTCTAACAGGCATATAGGCTAGATGCAGGAAGGATTTTCTTGATGACTGGAGAGTCCAAACCAGAGGTGACAGTCTAAGGATAAAGAGTAGGTTTTTTAAGACAGAGATGAGAAGACGTTTCTTCAGTCAGAGAGTGGTGAGCCTGTGGAATTCTCTGCACAGGAAATTGTTAAAGCCAAAACATTAAACAGTTGCAATAAAGACAGAGGTATAGCACTTTGCACTAAAGAAATCAAATGATATGGGAGAAGGCTGGAACAGGGTACTGAGTTGGATGATCAGCTGTGATCATAATGAATAGTGGTGCAGGCTTGAATGGTGGAATAGCCTACTCCTACTCTTATATTACATGTTTCTATTTGTGTGGCACTGTTTTTGATGGTTGCTATTTGGTCTATCAGTAAGCCAAGACCTGCTTGAACAGCCCTTGGATAGGATGCTTGAAAATGTAACTGGCTGTATTTGCAAAGCTGACAATATTGTGTTTGAGTGTCAATAAGACCGTAAGATACAGAAAGGATATGGGCCATTTGGCCCATGAAGTCTGCACCAACTTTTGATCGTGTTTTGATATTTTTCAACCCCATCCTCCTGCCTTCTTCCCATAACTAGCTTGATTCCCTAACTAACCAAGAACCTAATAACATCATAAAATAAAATTTAATTCAAATTTTGCTATCTCTTATGGTGGGATTTGAATCCATATATTCCTGGGGTTGAGGGACGACCTGATTGAAACTTATGAGATTGTGAATGGCATGGATAGAGTGGAAAGTATGAGGCTTTTTCCCAGGTTGAAGGGGTCAATTACTAAGGAACACAGATTCAACATGCCAGGAGGGAAGTTTAAAAGAGATAAAGAGATGTGTGAGGCATATTTTTCACACAAAGGGTGGTGGGTGGTGAGTGCCTGGAACGTGCTGCCAGAGGAGGTGGTGGAAGCAGACACAATAGGCGCATTCAAGAAACACCTGGATGAATACGTGAATAGGAAGGGAATAGAGGGATATAGATCCTGTAAGTGAGGCAGTTTTAGAATGAAAGGGCAAGATGTGTTAGTGCAGGCTTGGAGGGCCAAAGGGCCTGTTCCTGTGCTATATTGTTCTTTGCTGTTTGTAATACTCCAGTCATGGCCTCACCAGTATCTCATACAATTTTATCAGTATGTCTCTATTTTTGTATTCGGTACCTCTGCCAATGAAGGAAAGCATTCCCTATGCCTTCTTTACAGCATTATCTACCTTGTTTTGGACCAGACCAAACCTTCTAAAAATGTTTTAAGAAGGTAACCTATGCCCTAACATTTTCTTATTTTAAAGACAAATGTAAACTGCCATGTTCCAGATGCAATGCGACTGGTCAAACTATTCAGCGTTAAGCAAAACACAATTTATTTAAACATCTTAGTTAAAATATAACCAAAGGAAGAGGAACTTAAAATAACTTTATTGGAAAACTTAACAATAATAGATACAGTAACCATTACTAATTAACTGTTCCAATATAGTAATGTCCCACAAACACACCCTTTGGCAAAAAGGCAGACTCATAAAAGCAGATTTTGTCTTGCATGCAGTCTGGAAGCCAAGGAAGAGAATCCCCAGCTTTTGGCTATAATTGAGAGAGGGAAAAAATAGCTTTTCCTTCTTCAAGCCCACAACAGCAACTGCTTAAAGCTAAAACTAAAAACTAAAAAAAAAAGAAATCCTGAGCTGTGAGAGCTGGCCACACCCATCCAGGCTACTTCTATTGTTCCAACTTTTAAAAAAACACTCAAGGCTTCACAAACTGTTTACCATCGTGGTTTTGGTGAACTACTTTTAACCACTACCTTGGAGCCTTGCAGCAATCAATCCCAAGATGAAATAAAGCCATTGCATTGTCACAACCTATACTGTTACCTTTAGGGACCTGTACACATGCATGCCAACTTCACTTCATTTACTCCTCTCAGTATATTCCTGTTATTATGTATACCCTTTTACAGTTTGACATCCCTAAATGTAGTGCCTCACACTTATCAGAGCTGAATTCCATCTGCCATTTTGAACAAGATCAAAGAACAATACAGCACAGGAACAGGCCCATTGGCCCTCCGAGCCTACGCCAACACATTTTGCCTTTCCATATTAAAACTGCCTTCACTCACAGGATCTGTATCCATCTATTCCCTTCCTACTCATGTATTCATCCAGGTGCTTCTTGAATGCTGCTATTTTGTTTGCCTCCACCACCTCCTCTGGCAATGCGTTCCAGGCACTCACCACCCTTTGTATGAAAAACATGCCTCACACATTTTTTTAAAATTCTCCCCTTGCTGTTGAACCTGTGTCCCCTAGTTTTTGACCCCTCCACCCTGGGAAAAAGCCTCACACTTTCCACTCTATGCATGCCATTCACAATCTTATAAACTTCAATCAAGTCATCCCTCAACCTCCTGCATTCTAGTGAAAACAAACCCAGTCTATCCAAGATAGTAGGAACTGCAGATGCAGATCCAACCTTTCTTCATAGCTAAAATTCCCTATTCAAGGCAACACCCTGGTACACCTTTTCTGTACCCTCTCCAAAGCATCCACATCCTTTTGATAGTGTGGTGACTGGAACTGTATGCAATATTCCAAGTGTGGTCTAACTAAAGTTATATAGTGCAGCAGCATGACTTGTCTATCCTTATACTCAATGTCCCTTCCAATGAAGGCATGCGTACTGTAAGCGTTTTTTTCTACCTTATCTATGTGCAATGCCATTTTCAGTGATCTCTGTACCTGCACACCCAGATCTCTCTGCATATCAGTACTCCTAAGGGTTCTGCCATTCACTGTATAATTTCCACCTGTACTTGACCTTCCAAAATGCATCACCTCACATTTGTCCGGATTAAACTCCATCTGCCATCTTCTGCCCATGCTTCCAACTGATGTATATCCTGCTGTATCTTCTGACAATCCTCCTCACTACCCGCAACTCCACCTGCCTTTATATCACCCGCAACTCACGAATTAGACCAGTTAAGTTTTACTCCTAATCATTTATTTAGGTCACTAATAGCAGAAGTCCCAGCACTGATCCCTGTGGAACATTACTATTCACAGCCCTCCATTCTGAAAAGCATCCTTCCACCACTACTCTCTGTTTCCTGTGGCTAAACCAGTTCTGTATCCAGCTGCCAGTTCACCCCTGATACCATGTGACTTTGCCTTTTGCACCAGTCTACCATGAGGGACCTTGTCAAAGGCTTTACTGAAGGCTATATAGGCAATGTCAACTGCTTTCCCTTCATCAAACATCCATGTCACCTTTTCAAAAAACCTGATCAAGTAAGCGAGACACGACTTCCCCCACACAAAACCATGCTGTTTGTTGCTAATCAGTCCATTTGCTTCTGAATGCTTACACATCCTGTCCCTGAGAATCTTTTCCAATAATTTCCCTACTACTGATGTGAGGCTCACAGGCCTATAATTTCCTGGGTTATCCGTGTTACCCTTTTTAAACAATGGGACAACTTTAACTATTCTCCAGTCTTCTGGGAACTCACCTGTGGCCAAAGCGGATGCAAAGATATCTGTCAGTGCTCCAGCAATTTGTTTTGTTGCCTCCCTCCATATACTGAGATAGATCCCACCAAGAGTCAGGGACTTATCTGTCTGAATACTTTTTAAGATGCACGACTGCACTTCCTTTTTAATAGCAACTTAGCTTGGAAATTCGACAGCCCTTTCCCTAAGATCATCCTCCACCAATTCCTTCTCATTAGTAAATACTGAGTATTCATTTAAGACCTCACCTACCTCTTCTGGCTGCACATATAGATTTCCTGCTTTGTCCTTGAGTGAGCCAACCCTTTCCCTGGTTAAATAAAAATCAAAGGGTCACCAGACCTGACTCATTAATTCTGATTTCTCTTCCCAGATGCTGCTGGACCTGCTGAGCTTTTCCAGCAACTTCTGTTTTTCTTTCCCTAGCTACCTTCTTGCTTTTTATATGTATACAAAAAGCCTTGGGATTCTCTTTAATCCTGTCTACTAATGACTTTTCATGATCCCTCTTAGCCATTCGAGTTCCTAGCTTAAGTTCTTTCCTACTTACCTCATATACTTGAAGAGCTTTGTCAGTTCCCCTCCTCCTAGACCTTGTGTTTGCTGCCATTTTCTTTTTGACCAAGGTTATAATATCCCTAGTCATTCAAGGTTCACGTAACTTTTCTGGCCACTTCAGCGACGCATCTGTATCATTTTCGAGTTCACAGCTATCATTTGCAGTATCTACTACATGGTCACTTTTCATTGTCATCTGCACATTTCACAGTTTTGCCCCCTACGTTCAAGTCCAAGTTGTTAATGTATAAAATGAATAGTAGTTCCCAACACTGAGCCTTGCAGAACATCACTTGAAACAACTTTCCATTTGGAAGGGCAGCCTTCAACCATTATATTTTGTTTCCTGTCTTTAAGCCAACTTTGTTTCCAGTTTGACACGTTATCCTGTATCCCATGGACTTTTACTTTTTTTGACCAGTCTTCCACATGGGACCTTGTCAAATGCCTTACTAAAATCCATGTAGAGAACATGCATTACATTATCATTATTGATCCTCCTTCCTACTTCCTCAAAGAATTCAATCAAATTTTATGGCATAGTTTTCCCTTAACAAAGCTTTGCTGATTATCCCATCTAGTCTATGCCTTTCTAACTAACAGTTTATCTGATCTCAGGATCAGTTCTAAAAATTTGCCCACTGCCAAAATAAGACTAACTGGCCTATAATTGTTTGGAATTTCCTTTGTACCCTTTTTAAACAATGAAACCACATTCCTCCAGTTCTCTGGCACGTCACCTGTGTCAAGTGAAGAATGGAATATAATCCTCAGAGTATCTGCAATTTCCTTCCTGACCCCCTTCAACATCCTAGGGAATGATCCAACTGGCCCTGACAACTTATCCACTTGCAAAGATTCCAAATCCTCTAACACATCCACTTGTTATGATTATTTTGTCCAATATTTCACACTGCTTCTCTTGGGTTACAACATTAACATCATCCTTTTCTCTTGTGAATAAGGAGACATGAAAATCATTTAATATTCTTCCCATATCCTCTGCATCTTCACACGAGTTCCCTTCTTCATCTCTGATAAGTCCCATTATTTCCTTAACTACCCTTTTACACTTTATATACCGGTAAAATAACTTAGGACTTTCCTTTTAGTTGCTTGTCAATATTTTATCATGCCCTCTCTCTGAGTCCCTTATTTCTCTTTTAACATGATCCCTGTACTTTCTGAACTCTTCTTTACTCTCTGCAGTGTTGTTTTTTGTGACTATCACAAGCTTTCTTTCTCAGCTTAATCTTCCCATGTATTTTTCTACCATGGGGTTGATTTGGCAATACCATTCTTATTTTTGGAGGGACATGTCTGCTTTGTGCCCTAAAGATCTCACTTTTTAGTGCCTCCCACTGGTTCATCCACAAACTCATCGTTTAGGAGTCCTGTCTAATCCACCTCAGGCAGATCACTCAGTTTTGTAAAATTTGCCTTTCGCCACTTTAAAACTTTTGCTCCTGATTTATCTTGTTTCTTTTCCACAATAATACTAAATCTAACTGAACTGTGGTCACTATCCCTGATATGGTCGCCCACTATCACTTCACCTACTTGCCCATCTTCACTTCCCAAAACCATATCCAGAATTATATCTCCTCTCATTGGGCTTGTCATCTGTTTACCTCCAGTCCCACAACTGAGTTCTTGCCTTAATCATTTTTCAAGTCTTACTCAATCAAATTTCATATTTTGGTTTTCTGAACTTAGGACATCCTTCTTAAATGTACTAAAAATAACTTATGGAGCTACCCCTCCTTCTTTTCCTCGCTTCTTGTCAGTTCTAAATATCTTGCACTTTCAAGATTCAGCTCCCAATCTATGTTATCATTCAGCCGTATCTCTGTAACAACTACGATGTTAAGATTTGTACTTATTCATTGTTAGTCGTGCTGTCAGTACATCTGAGACAAAAAGGTACTGCAGATGCTGGAGAATCCGAGATAACAAGCATGGGGCTGGATGAACACAGCAGGTCAAGCAGCATCATAGGAGCAGGAAAACTTGACGTTTCGGGCCTAAACCCTTCATCAGAAATGGGGGAGGGGAAGAGGGTTCTGAAATAAATAGGGAGAGGGGGGAGGCGGATAGAGGATGGATAGAGGAGAGGATAGGTGGAGAGGAGGCAGACAAGTCGAAGAGGCGGGGATGGAGCCAGTAAAGGTGAGTGTAGGTAGGGGGGTAGGGAGGAGATAGGTCAGTCCAGGGAGGACGGACAGGTCAAGGGGGCGGGATGATGTTAGTAGATAGGAGATGGGGGTGTGGCTTGAGGTAAGAGGGAAAACAGGTTAGGGAGGTGGAGATGAGCTGGGCTGGTTTTGGGATGTGGTTGCGGGAGGGGAGATTTTGAAGCTTGTGAAATCCACATTGATGCCATTGGGCTGCAGGGTTCCCAGGCTGAATATGATTTGCTGTTCCTGCAGCCTTCGGGTGGCATCACTGTGGCATTGTAGGAGGCCAAGGATGGACATGTCATCTGAGGAATGGGAGGGGGAGTTGAAATGGTTCGCGACTGGGAGGTGCAGTTGTTTGTTGCGAACTGAGCGCAGGTGTTCTGCAAAGCGGTCCCCAAGCCTCCGCTTGGTTTCCCCGATGTAGAGGAAGCCACAACGGGTGCAGCGGATGCAGTATACCACATTTTTGTTTTGAATACTGCATGCATTCAGGTACAGAGCCTTTAGTTTTGTACCTTTATTATTTTTGTAAATTCTAGTGTAATGTGTTGGTTGACTCTTAGGTTTATTCTCTAATTTATCCTTTCATGGTCTATTTGCCATAATAGTGCCTTTCTCTTTGGCCTTGACTCTATTCTTTGATTCACTTAATCTACCCAAATTTAATCCCTTGGCCACACTATTTAAATCCTCTCTATTTCCCTAGTTGTGCAGCTGGCAAGAACAGCAGCCCTGTCATGGTTTAGGCTGAGACTGCTCTATCAGTTCATTACGCAGTCCTGATATTAGTACTCTAGAAAGAAGAGCCCACTTCTCCCACACTAGACTTAGAGCCATACATTCAGTTCTCTAATCTGAATTGCCCTGCACCAATTTGCGTGAGACTTTGGTAATACTACAGAGATTATGACTGTCTTAATTTGACTCTTATCTCCACGTACTGACAAAAAAAGGTAACCATAGAATCCCTACGGTATGGATACAGGCCTTTTGGTCCATTGAGTCCACACTGGCCCTCTGATAAACATCCCACCCAATACTAGTAATCCGGCATTTCTCATAGCTAATCTACCTAATTTATATATACCTAGACATGATAGGCAATTTAAGTGTAGCTATTCCACCTGAGCTGTACTTCTTTTGACTGTTCAAGGAAACAAGAGCATCCTGAGGAAACACACATAGACACAGGGCGAATGTGCAAACTCCACACAGCCAGTTGCCTGACGGTGGATTCAAACCTGCGTCCCTGGTGTTTGTAGCAACAGTATTAACCACTGAACCACTATGACAATATCACCATCGTTCCACTGGCCATTAGAGAGACACAACTGATGGTGTTTTCACCTGAAGATCTACACACCTCAGGCAAAGGGAGATGTTGAGTAGGAGAATTCTGAAGGATAACCTCAACTGGTGTAGGAGTAGAACCCGCACTATTGATTGGTTGATTTATTGTCACGTGTACCCAAGTACAGTGAAAAACTTTGTATGGGGGTTCATCTGCACTGCAAACCAGCCAACCAGCTAAGTAAACCCCGCTTCACTACATGTGCTATGCAAAACCTTGTCTTTTACCTGCCTATGTCATTGGTACCTACATGCAACATGATAACTGGAGCCACCCTCTCTCACTGCAAGTTCCTATCGAGGGCTGAGGAGATGTCCCAAACCAGGGCTCCATACAAATAACTGTCTGCACTCAACATTTCTTGCTGCTGAGAACAGTGTCAATCTAGGTCACGACAACTGTCCTCTCCTACCTTCTTACTCGCACCTCTTGAATGGCCTCTAGTACCAAGGTGTCATGGTCAATTACCTTATTCACTCTACTATTCTCACTCTTATCTAGACAAGCTAGAAGAGCCTCAAACCCGATGGACACTTGCAAAGGATGAGGTGTCTGTGCTCCTGTCCTCTGAGGTTCCTTTACCAGTCTTACTTGTAGGCACCTCTTGTCCATCTTTGTTCTCTATCCCCATCTGTTGTTTACTCCTTACCCCCTCCTCCCACCCTATCTTCTGCATATAAACCAACACTTGCCTAGCTACCATCAGTTCTGAGGAAGGGGCATCGGACCTGAAACGTTAACTCTGATTTCTCTTTACAGGTACTGCCAGACCTGCTGAGCTTTTCCAGCAACTTCTGTTTTTGTTACTTGTAGCCACATTCTGCTGTTTGTGACCACAAAGCAAATCAGATTACCAAATCCTAAGAAGTTGGACTGTCTCCTTGTGCAAAAATATGTTATGATACCAGCTTTTGTTATTATTCCACTGAAATCTGGCTTGACCTTTTTTTATGTAATAAGGTGATCTTTCACAAGCATGCAATGCAAGGATTAATAATTAAACAGAAGTTTATCGTGTTAAGGAAAAGATAGCATACTGTAGAATAAGCCATGCTATTTACATTTAACTCAATTTGAAAGATTTTGAAGTGTAGTAAAATAACAATATTCTAAACTTCCAAACGTCATCCCTTTGCAGTACCCAAACACCAGATAGAATTCCCTTCACTATAACATGTATAAGTTTGACTTAACTGTCACAAGAACTAGGAGCAACAGTAGGCAATTCAGCCTCTTGAGCCTGCTCTACTATTCAATCCAATCATGGCTAATCTCACCTGCCATAACCCTTTGACCCGTTATTAATTGAAAACATGTCCATCTCCTCCTTAAGTTTACTCAATGTTCTGGTATCCACCAGATTCTGGGGTAGTGAATACTGAAGTTTCATGACCATTTCTCTTCCTCTGATTTAAATCTGCCAACCTTTATCATAAAGCTATGACACCTTGTTCTGGAGATAGCCTCACAAGTGGAAACATCTTTATATTTACTTTGTTAGTTCCCTTTAACATCTTAAATACTTCAATTAGATCACCTTTCATTCTGTACTCTAGAGTGTACAGGTGTAAAATCTTCAAAATTCTGGAATCAATCTAGTGAACGTCCTTTGAACTGTCTTTAATACAAGTACACCCTACTCAAGTAAGTGGACCAAAACTGTACACACTACTCCGGATCTGGCCTCACTAATGCCTTGTACAGTTGCAACAACACTTCCCTACATTTGTGCTCTGTTACTTTATCAACAAATGCCAAAGTTCTAGCTGCCTTCATTATTATCGGCATTATTGCATATTAGTTTTCTATGATTCATACATGAGGATACCCAGATCCCTCTGTACCAAACCACTTTGAAGTTTCTCTCCGTTTTGATAATAAGCTGCCTTTCTGTGTTTCTGATCAAAATGGATAATCTCACAATTACATTAACATTAAAATCCATCTGCCAAATTTTGGCCTACTCACCTAATCATCCATGTCAATTTACAAATTTCTTACTTGTTTATAGCAACTTACTTTCCCGCCTACTTCATTGTCATCTGCAAATTTGGCTTTTGCGTCTTCTTTTCTTGTTTTCAAGTCATTAATAGATTGTAAATAGTTGGGGGTCCAAGGACTGAACCCTGTGGAATCCCACGAGTTAAATCTTGCCAATCAGAAAAAGACCTATTTATCCTGACTCTGCTTTCTTTTGGTTTCCCAATCTTCTATCCAATCTAATACTTCCACTTAATTGCATGTGATCTTACCTTATGTGTCAGTCTTTTATGTGGCACTTTATCAAATGCCTTGTGGAAGTCCAAATATCTACATCAACAGGACCCGCATTATCCATTTTGCTTGTTACAACTGCAAAGAGCTCTAATAAATTAATCAAACACAATTTTCCTTTTATTAAACAAAGCTGACTGATGAATTGCATTTTGACTTTCCAAAAGTCCTGGTATCGTTCATAAAAGATTCTTAAAATTTCCTAATGACAGATAAACTACCTGGTCTATAGTTTCTTATATTATGCTCCCCGCCTTTCTGAATATGGTATTATATTATCATTTTTCCAATCCACTGGTATCTTCCTCACATCCAAGGAATTTGGAAAATTTGTATCCAATGCACCCACTATTTCTTCTGCCACTTCTTTAAAACCTGAAGTTATAGTCTGTTGAGCCCTGGGGACTTCTCTAATTTCAAACCCAGTAGGTTTCTTAGTACTTTTCTCCTAGTGACAATGATTATTCTAAGTTCCTTCCTTTCTGTTGCCTCAATATTACATGTTACTATTGGAATAGTACTAATGTTCTCCACGGTGAAAACTGAGACAAAATATTGATTATGTCTTTGCCATTTCAGTATTCTGCACTATTAACTCCCCAGTCTCATCTTCCAAGGGAACTTTTGTGATCTGTCCTCATGCCTAGGTTTAACTCCAAACTCAAGTTTGGACCTCCAATTTTTTACTCACAAATCAAGCTTGAAATTTAGTATGACATGGTCACTCTTTCCTAGGAGATCCTTTGCTATAAGATTAATTAATGCCACCACATTATACAATATCAAATATACAAAGAACAAAGAAAATTACAGCACAGGAACAGGCCCTTCGGCACTTCAAGCCTGCGCCGATCCAGATCCTCCATCTAAACCTGTTGCCTATTTTCCAAGGATCTTTATCCCTCTGCTCCCTGCCCATTCATGTATCTGTCTAGATACATTTTAAATGACGCTATCGTGCCCGCCTCTACCACCTCCGCTGGCGACGCGTTCCAGGCACCCACCACCCTGTGCGTAAAGAACTTTCCACGCATATCTCCCTTAAACTTTTCCCCTCTCACCTTGAAATCGTGACCCCTAGTAATTGAGTCCCCCACTCTGGGAAAAAGCTTCTTGCTATCCACCCTGTCTATACCTCTTATGATTTTGTAGACCTCAGTCAGGTCCTCCCTCAACCTCTGACTTTCTAATGTAAATAATCCTAATCTACTCAACCTCTCTTCATAACTAGCACCCTCCATACCAGGCAACATCCTGGTGAACCTCCTGTGCACACTCTCCAAAGCATCAACATCCTTTTGGAAATGTGGCGACCAGAACTGTACGCAGTATTCCAAATGTGGTCGAACCAAAGTCCTATACAACTGTAACATGACCTGCCAACTCTTGTACTCAGTACCCCGTCCGATGAATGAAAGCATGCCGCATGCGTTCTTGACTACTCTATCCACCTGCATTGCCACCTTCAGGGTACAATGGACCCGAACACCCAGATCTCTCTGTGCATCAACTTTCCCAGGGCTTTTCCATTTACCATATAGTTCGCTCTTGAATTGGATCTTCCAAAATGCATCACCTTGCATTTGCCTGGATTGAATTCCATCTGCCATTTCTCCACCCAACTCTCCAGTCTATCTATATTCTGCTGCATTCTCCGTCAGTCCCCTTCACTATCTGCTACTCCACCAATCTTAGTGTCATCTGCAAACTTGCTAAACAGACCATCTATACCTTCTTCCAAATCATTTTTGTATATCACAAACAACAGTGGTCCCAACACGGATCCCAGTGGAACCCCACTGGTCACAGTTCTCCATTTTGAGAAACTCGCTTCCACTACAACTCTCTGTCTCCAGTTGCACAGCCAGTTCTCTATCCATCTAGCTAGTGCACCCTGGACCCCATGTGACTTCACATTCTCCATCAACCTATCATGGGGATATCAAACACCTTACTGAAGTGCATGTATATGACATCTACAGTCCTTCACTCATCTATCAACTTTGTCACTTCCTCAAAGAATTCTATCAAGTTGGTAAGACATGACCTTCCCTGCACAAAACCATGCTGCCTATCACTAATAAGCCCATTTTCTTCCAAATATAATCGATCTTATCCCTCAGTATCTTCTCCAGCAGCTTCCCCGCCACTGACATCAGGCTCACCCGTCTATAATTTCCTGGATTATCCTTGCTACACTTCTTAAACAAGGGGACAACAACATTAACAATTCTCCAGTCCTCCGGGACCTCACCCGTGCTCAAGGATGCTGCAAAGATATCTATTAAGGCCCCAGCTATTTCCTGTCTTGCTTCCCTCAGTAACCTGGGATAGATCCCATCTGGACCACGGAACTTGTCCACCCTAATGCCTTTTAGAATATCCAACACTTCCCCCCTCCTTATTATGACTTGACCTAGAGTAATCAAACATCTATCCCTAACCTCAACATCCATCATGTCGCACTCCTCAGTGAATACTGACGCAAAGTACGCATTAACAATCTCACTCATTTTTTCTGACTCCTCACATAACTTCCCTCCTTTGTCCTTGAGTGGGCCAATCCTTTCTTTAGTTACCCTATTGCTCCTCATGTACGAATAAAAGGCTTTGGGATTTTCGTTAACCCTGTTTGCTAAGGATATTTCATGACCCCTTTTAGCCCTCTTAATTCCTCGTTTCAGATTGGTCCTACTTTCTCAATATTCTTCCAAAGTTTCGTCTGTTTTCAGTCGCCTAGACCTTATGTATGCTTCCTTTTTCCTTTTTGCTAGTCTCACAATTTCACCTGTCATCCATGGTTCCCTAATCTTGCCCTTTCTTTCCTTCAGGGACATGTCTGTCCTGCACTCTAATCAACCTCTCTTTAAAAGCCTCCCACATATCAAATGTGGATTCACCCTCAAACAGCTGCTCCCAATCCACAATCCCCAGCTCCTGTTGAATTTTGCTGCAGTTGGCCTTCCCCCAGCTCCACCCCCTTTTCTTCTGGGACCACTCTCGTCTTTGTCCATCAGTATTCTAAAACTTACGGAATTGTGATCACTATTCCCAAAGTAATCCCCTACTGAAACTTCAGCCACCTGGCTGGGCTCAATCCCCAACACCAGGTCCAGTATGGCCCCTTCCCGAGTAGGACTATTTACATACTGCTCTAGAAAACCCTCCTGGATGCTCCTTACAAATTCTGCTCCATCTAAACCTCTAACACTAAGTGAATCCCAGTCAATTTTGGGAAAATTAAAATCTCCCATCACCACCACCCTGTTGCTCCTACATCTTTCCATAATCTGTCTACCTGTTTGTGCCTCTATCTCACGCTCACTGTTGGGAGGCCTGTAGTACAGCCCCAACATTGTTACTGCACCCTTCCTATTTCTGAGCTCTGCCCATATTGCCTCACTGCTCGAGTTCTCCATCGTGCAGTCCTTCAGCACAGCTGTGATATCCTCTTTGACTAGTAATGCAACTCGTCCACCCCTTTTACCTCCCTCTCTATCCCGCCTGAAGCATCTATATCCTGGAATATTTAGTTGCCAATCTTGCCCTTCCCTCAACCAAGCCTCGGCAATAGCAATAACATCATACTCCCAGGTACTAATCCAAGCCCTAAGTTCATCTGCCTTACCTCCTACACTTCTCACATTAAAACAAATGCACCTCAACCCTCCTGTTCCTCTATGTTCATCATCTGCTGTCTGCCTACTCTTCCCCTTAGTCACACTGACTTCATTATCTAGTTCCTTACAGGCTTTAGTTACTACCTCCTTACTGTCCACTAACCTCCTCATTTGGTTCCCATCCCCCTGCCACATTATTTTAAACCCTCCCCGACAGTGTTATCAAAAGCAGCCCCTAGGACATGGGTTCCAGTCTTGCCCAGGTGTAGACTGTCTGATTTGTAATAGTCCCACCTCCCCTAGAACCGATCCCAATGTCCCAAAAATCTGAACTCCTCCTGCTTGTGGAGGGGTTCAGAAATGGATCCCCCATTTCTGAAGAAGGGTCTAGGCCCGAAACATCAGCTTTCCTGCTCCTCTGATGCTGCTTGGCCTGCTGTGTTCATCCAGCTCTACACCTTGTTATCTCAGATTCTCCAGCATCTGCAGTTCCTACTATCTCCTAGACTGGTTTTGCCTTATATTAAATGTTTCTTTAAACATCTTCTGCTGTTTTTCAGATGTTTTATCCATGACCAGATTTTCTCAGCTTACTGTGGATAGTCTTTGTTGCATCTCCTTAAAGTTGACCTTACATAAACCTAAAACTCAGGGAGCTGATTCATGCTTTGCTTTCAAGTGCTACATTGAACTCGATCATGTTACAGACAGTATTTATTGAAAGTTCTCATATATTTAGGTTACTAACTAAACCCAGCTCATTACTCATTTCTAAATCCAATATTGCTTGCCCCTTGTTGCGTTCAGGACATATTGCTGGAGGAAACTATCCTAGGCACACTCCAGAAGTTCACTACCCTTCTTGCAGGTGCACATCTGCCTCTCCCAATCTATATTAAAGTTAAAATCCTCCTGGCTTTGCCACACACTAGCTTAATTCCCGCATTTATACAATCTAACACTTCAGAGCTGTTACCAGATGTACACAGCACCCATTATGATTTGAGATTCTTAACTGTTCCTTAGCTTCCCCCCCATACGTCATTACTAAATGCTTTTCCCTCATTATATCCTCCCTTACCATTTAAATAATTCTGTTTTTAAATCAGCAAGTCTAGTCCACTTCCATCCTGTGAAGCTTATAACCTGGTATATTTAGTTCCCAATTCCAATTATCCTGCAGCCAAGTCTCAGTATGGCTACTGTATCATAAACTCCAATATGATCTATGCCTGCAGCTCATTTAATTTATTCCTCACACTCTGTAAGAGTATAGAACTCTTATTTGGGCCATGCGCTGTAACGTGTCCCTCAGCACTGATGCTTTATTCACCTGTTTGTTACTTCTTCACTTTCGGTTTAATCATACATTTTTTGTAGTTTTTGCCGTTACCTGTCATACCTGAAGTAAGATTTCTAGTTGTTTCTTTACTCTGTCATGTTACATGATTTAAAAACTGTATTGACTTACCTCAAGCCATTCCCCTAGTCGCTAGTTTAAAGTTCTTGTGACTATGTTATTTCGCCTTTCCTCAAGGATCCTGGTCCCAAATTGGTTCAGGTGGAGGCCAAACCAGAGGTACAGTTCCTTCCTGTTTCAGTGTTCCAAAAAATCAAAAGGAGATAACAAGAACTGCTGATGCTAGAGTCAGAGTCAATACAGTGTGGAGCTGGAGGAACACAGCAGGTCAGGCAGCATCAGAGGAGCAGGAGAGTCGCTGTTTTGGTCCTAGACCCTTCATCAGGACTGGGGAGGGGGAAGAGAGCTGGGAAATAAATAGAGGGAAGAGGGGTAAGGCTGGGGGAAGGTACGTGGAATGGCGATAGGTGCAAGTAGGGGTAGTGGGGATTGGTCAGTGGGAAGGATGGGGTGGATAGGTGGGGAAGAAGATGAACAGGTAGTGTCAGGTCAAGGAGGTAGGATAAGTGGGAGGGTTAAGCATGGGCTGAGGCCAGGACTAAGGAGATTTTGAAACTGGTGAATTCTATGTTTAGGCATCAGGCTGTAGACTCCCGAGGTGGAATATGAGGTGTTGTTCCTCCAATTTGCTTGTGGTGTCATTGCGGCACTGGAAGACGCCAAGATGGGCATGTCACCAAAGGAGTGGGAGGGGGAGTTAAAATGGTTAGCAACCAGAAGGCATTGTTGATTATAGCGTACGGAGCACAGGTGCTCCGCAAATCTGTCACCGAGTCTATGTTTCATCTCACCGATATAGAGGAGGCCACATCAGGAGCAACCGATACAGTCGACCAGGTTGGAGGATGTACAGATGAACCCCTGTCGGATAAGGAAGGTTTGTTTTAGGCTACGAATGGAGTTGAGAGGGGAGATGTCGGGGCATGTATAGTGCCTTCTGCGGTTGCGGGGAAAGGTACATGTGCACACGTACACATGTGAATCTATGGGGTGAATTTGCATTGGCAGATTTGTAATTGCAGATACATTCTATTTTGTTCAAAAAGCACACAATTTGTAGACAGTCAATGTGTCATTTTATAAGTTCCTACTTTGGAAATAAAACCAGTCTGACTCCAAGTTGATACACAGCCAGTTTCTAAACAAGGCCTAACACCTGAAACGTATTGTCTGACCTGGGATATCACCTCTAGCATACTGAGGGAACTAATAAAACCTTTAGCTATCTTGGGGCAGTGACTTGAAAGAAATTCAGGAATTTGCATATTAATCCTTTCTAACTGATTAAATATTTAACAGACATGTTAAGTTTGTTCAACACATTCGCAGCAGTTCTGTGACCCTTGATCTTTTGTTTATAAATTCTGTGACTGATGCCACCTTGCTCACTGACACCTAAAGAAGGAGCGAGACCTGAAAGCTTGTGTCTTCAAATAAACCAGTTGGACTTTCACCTAGTGTCATGTGATTTTTGATCTTGTCCACGCCAGTCCAACACTGGCGCCTCCACATCTGTTTTAAATGTGCAGCACCTTATTCTGTCTGGTGCTAGACTCTCCCACATTCATTCTGTCAAGATTTCTAAGAATCTTGTATGTTTAATAATGTTGCCTCTCTTTCTTCTAAATTCCAATGAGTATAGGTCCAATTTTCTTAATCTTGCCTCATCAAACAATTCCTCCAGACCTCATACCAACTTAGTGAACCTCCAATGCCAGTATTTCTTTCTTTAGGTAAGGCACTCAAACTGTTTACAATATTCCAGCTATGGTCTCACTAGTGGCCTTTTTAGTTTTAGTTTTATGTGGCTCGTGGATGAAAACTCCCAAATCCCTCTGTCCTTTCTGCAGTCTTCTCACCAAACATTTCCTCACATTATATTCCAGCTGCCAAGTTTTTGCTCAGCCTGTCTATATCCCTCTGCAGAGTCTTTGTGTCATCCTCACCACCCACCTTCCTGTTTATTTTTCTGTCACGCACAAACCTGGTTACAGTGCATTCAATTTTGACATCAGTTGATGTATACTGTATAAAATTGTGGCCTTAGCACTGATCCCTATGGTACTCGACGCTTTATAGGTTACCATCGTGAAAGTGACCCCCCCCAATCCCACACATCAGTCTTTTATTAATTAGCCAATCCTCTATCCATGCTAATATACTGCCTGTAACAACATGGACTCTTAATTAGCCTAATGTGTGGGTCCTTATCAAACACTATCTGAAAATCCAAAATCCAAACAAGGAATTAAGAGGGCGAAAAGGGGTCATAAAATGACCTTGGCAAGTTGGATTAAAGAGAATCCCAGGCATTTTATACATATATTAGGACCGAGAGAATAGTTGGGAAAGGATAGGTCCACTCAAGGATAACAGAGGGAATTTATGCACGGAGCCAGAGGACGTGGGTGAGGTCCTGAATGAATATTTTGCATTAGAATTCACCAAGGAGAAGAATATGGATGATGGTAAGATTAGGGATTATGTTGATAATAAGAAGGAGGAGTACTGGGTGTCTTGAGAAAGTTTAAGTTAGTTAATATTGGGATCTCTCCCAGGATACTGAAGGAAGCAAGGGCGAAAATTGCTGGGGCCTAGACAGAGATCTTTGTATCCCCTTTAGCACAGGCAGTGTTCTAGAAGACTGGAGAGTAGCCAGAGTTGTTTCTTTGTTTAAGAAAGACATCAGGGAAAATCCAGAAAATTATGAACTGGTGAGGTTTACATCACTGGTGGAGAAATTATGGGAGAAGATTTTAGGAGTAGGATTTATTTACATTTAGACAAGAATGTGCTTATTAGTAATAGCCAGCATGGCTTTGTGAGAGGGGAGGCCTTGGCTCACAAATTTGATTGAGTTTTTTGAGGAAGTGATGAACATGTGTGATGAGGGTAGGGCAGTAAATGTTGTCTACATAGACTTTTTAAAGCATTTAACAAGGCCCCTCATGGTAGGCTGATCGAGAAGATTACGTCACATGGGATCCACAGTGAGTTGCTAAATTGGATACAAAATTACCTTGGTCAAAGAGTAGTTGAGGAAGTGATCTTATTGAAACTTAGAATGTTCTTACAGGGTAGGAGAAGATGAGATCTTTCCACTGGCTGGTGAGTCTAAAACCAGGGCCCATAGTCTCACAACAAGAGTTAGGACATTTAAAATTGAGATGACATGAATATCCTCCCTCAGAGGGTTGTGAATGACTGGATTTCTCAACACCTGAGGACTGTGGAATGTCAATCATTGACAGAAATTGATAGTCATTGACACCTCAAGACAGAACTTGATGGATTTCTGGAGCCATTAAGATATTAAGGGATATAAAAATATGATATAGTACTACTACTGTCTGATAGTGGTATTGAGTTGGATAATCAGCCATGATTTAATTGGATGTCAGAACAAGCTGGATAGATTGAATGGCCATGCCTGTTTGTATGTTTCTACTAATTGGATGGTCCTCACTTGCCTTAATTGATTCTTCCTTGGGTGACCTTGTTAGGCTTGCCTGCTCTCAAACTCTTGGGAATGTTGTTGAAACTTCTGTTGCCTGGATAATATTCTGCCAATATTGTCTTTGACTCCTCATTCAATTTTTTTTCCTTATTTGTTCTTACGTGAGCATTGGTGGCAAGGTCATCATTTGTTGCATATCCTGAATTACGCTTTAGAAGGAAGCAATGAGTTAATTTTGTTTTGGATCAGCAGTCCATTTGACATCAATACACTACCCTTCCAGGATTTTAACCAAGGTATTGCAACATAGTCCCATGTCAGGCTGGTGCGCGACTTAGTGGGAAATCTGCAGATGGTGGTATTCCTGTGCATGTATTATGCTTGTTTCCTAGGTCATGGGGATCATGGGTTTGAAACATAATAGTGATGTAAGTTTGAAGAGTTATTGCACTTGTAGATGGTATAAATTTTGTGGAGGGAGTGAATGTTTAAGGTGGGGGATAGGTTAGCAATTCTGCTTTGTCCTTGATAGTTTCTAGCATCTTGAGTTTTTTTGGAATCATAATCATCAAGGAAAGTGGAAGGTTTATTTTATAGAACCTGCTCCTATTCACCCAAGGGACAATATAGAATCCCTACAGGCCATTCAGCCCAACAGGTCCACACCGACTCTCTGAAGAGCATCCCACCCAGACTCACCCTCCTCCCCCTATCCCTGCAGTTCCCCTGGCTAGTCCACCTAGCCTACACATCTGTGGACACAATGGGCAATTTAGCATGGCCGATCCACCTAACCTGCACATCTTTGGACTGTAGGAGGAAACTGGAGCACCCCGAGGAAACCCACACAGACACGGGGAAAAGAGCAAACACCACGCAGACACTTGCTGGACGCTGGAATTGAACCAGGGTCCCTGGTGCTTTGCTAACCACTGAGCCACTGTGCCACTTTATGAATATACTTGATGTCTGCAAGAAAGAAGGTTAAGTTTTAAATACCCTAATATTCAGGAGATGCTGGAATCATTCAGCAGGTTCGACATCAGCTATTGGTGAGGCGCTTTTGTTGTTCTAGACCAGTAACAGAGGACAGCTGTTGACTATCCATAAGCCCTGTGGCGGATTGATGATGCATCTGACAACAGGTCAGGAGCTAGTAGATTCCACTTCTACTTGGCTCAAGTACAATTTGCAGTTTTTGGAGCGATACAGTGGCTCAATAGTTAGCACTGCTGCCTCACAGCGCCAGGGACCTGGGTTTCATTCCAGCCTCGGGTGACTGTGTGGAGTTTGCACATTCTCCCCATGTCTGCGTGGGTTTCCTCTCACAGCGCAACGATGTTCAGGTTAAAACAGAAACAAAAACAAAGTTGCTGGAAAAGCTCAGCAGGTCTGGCAGCATCTGTGAAGGAGAAAACAGAGTTAACGTTTTGGGTCCGGTGACCCTTCCTCAGAACTGATAGTGGCTGGGAAAATGTCAGTTTATATGCAGAAAATAGGGAGGTGGCTGGGGTAGGGAGTAAACGATAGGATAGAGCCTGAAGAGAGAGAAAGACAGTTGGACAGACAAAGGAGTTGCTAACGATCAGGCTGGGAGGGTGAATAGTTGTTAATGG
Organism: Ginglymostoma cirratum; assembly: GCA_024137785.1. NCBI lineage: Eukaryota > Metazoa > Chordata > Chondrichthyes > Orectolobiformes > Ginglymostomatidae > Ginglymostoma > Ginglymostoma cirratum. The sequence goes on along the minus strand of JAHRHZ010000279.1, from coordinate 2,418,532 downwards.
GGACTGTCAGTGACTAACAACAGGGGGTGTGTCATAGCAGGCTATGTGGGGTGAGGAGCTGGGACATGGGAGAGTTTAGCCCTAAAATTATTGAACTCAGTATTGGGTCCAGAGGGCTGTAGGGTCCCCAAGCGGAAAATGAGGTGTTGTTTCTGAAGTTCATACAATGCTTTCTTGGAAGTTGCAATTGATTCCTTTTATTTTAAAGGTCTGGATTTTCTGTTTTATAGTAGTATTCCATCCAAATGGAAGCATGATAATGTGAGCAAATTAGAAGGCCTTCCTTTACTGAGATATTCGCTTAGTTCTATGCTTGGCTGAACCCTGAACCCTCTATGCACTTATTGCCCACTCATCTGTTATGCTCACTCATACCCTCTGTGGCCTTTCATATCTCCCAACGACCCCTTGTTCCTCATACTCCTCCATTTCCCCCAAACCCTGGCATATCACCCATGCTGAGTCAGATATCCCCGTCCGTCATATGCCACTATGCCAATTACCCAGTAATCACTATGGACAAGATGCATACACCTTGCCTTAGTAACACTGAGAAATTATTTGAGTTGCTCCTGAAACTATTGCAATAAAGAAATAGTTGTTTGATATTTACATACGAATATCCTAATCTTGTAACCAGACTTTTTGACAGCTTTATCAACAACCACTGCTGAACTAAATTTATTTTTGGGATATGTAATTAAGACAAGCATTCATGATGAAGTTCAGTTTCACAACTGTTTCAACAATGTCTCTACTCCTGAATACATTATATACATCATGTTTTATTAAACAGTTATATGACCTGAAAATCAGAGAACCTAACATCTGTTATATATCTTTAAAGGCTGAACAACTGGCTGAAGCACCAATCAGTGAATAGATCAAAATATAAGTTGCAAGTGTAACTGCAATTCAGCTAGTTTGGAATCTCAGTTTAATTTAGTTGGATAAACCAGTCGAATGCCTCAGAAGAGCTTTCCTCCTTCACAATATGATAGATTTAATGTTAATATTTCATTTTTAAACGAAGCCCCAATCATTTATCAATGCATTAGAAATATACACATCTACATTCTATTATGAAATTTGAGGTTAGCAACACCTTTTGAACTTGAGGTGTCAAAAGGTTCCTACCTGCAGTATAGGCTTTTTCCATTGTTCACTACACCCCTGAACGGCCTCGAGTCTTATTCCTCTCAGAAATAATGAAATCAGTCATGCACCATGAAAGTTACAGGAAATCTGAAATCCATATTTTGGGATTCCAGGTTATTTAAAAATAATACGCAAGGGAAAGGGGGCAGGAATTCTAGAATTCTCTCCTCGCACAGGAATGGCAAAACCCAGCCAGTACTGGGTTTGACACAGGTGTTAATGGCAATCTTTCTCTTCTCAAGAAAAGGTCTAGTTGTTACTTTAGATTAAAACAGGGCTAACCTGGGCTGTCTGACTTCATGTGGATGCTCTTAAACAACTGCACCGGCCACTGGGCTTTCTTTCCTTCAACAGACCTTTTGTTTATTTTCATTGTAAAAGAAAATCTTTTTTGCTGTGTGACAACAAGCATGGGGCTGGATGAACACAGCAGGTCAAGCAGCATCATAGGAGCAGGAAAACTTGACGTTTCGGGCCTAAACCCTTCATCAGAAATGGGGGAGGGGAAGAGGGTTCTGAAATAAATAGGGAGAGAGGGGGAGGCGGATAGAGGATGGATAGAGGAGAGGATAGGTGGAGAGGAGGCAGACAAGTCGAAGAGGCAGGGATGGAGCCAGTAAAGGTGAGTGTAGGTAGGGTCGAGAACGCCCTCGACCGTGTCTCCCGCATTTCCCGGAACACATCCCTCACGCCCCGTCCCCGCAACAATAACCAAAAAAGAATCCCCCTCGTCCTCACATACCTCCCCACCAACTTCCGGATCCAACGCATCATCCTCCGACACTTCCACCATCTGCAATCAGACCCCACCACCAAAGACATTTTTCCCTCCCCACCCTTATCTGCCTTCCGGAGGGACCACTCCCTCCGCGACTCCCTTGTCCGCTCCACACTCCCCTCCAGCCCCACCACACGCGGCACTTTTCCTTGTAACCGCAGGAAGTGCTACACCTGCCCCCACACCTCCTCCCTCACCCCAATCCCAGGCCCCAAGAAGACTTTCCACATCAGGCAGATGTTCACCTGCACATCTGCCAATGTGGTATACTGCATCCGCTGTACCTGTTGTGGATTCCTCTACATCGGGGAAACCAAGCGGAGGCTTGGGGACCGCTTTGCAGAACACCTGCGCTCAGTTCACAACAAACAACTGCACCTCCCAGTCGCGAACCATTTGAACTCCCCCTCCCATTCCTCAGATGACATGTCCATCCTGGGCCTCCTGCAATGCCACAGTGATGCCACCCGAAGGCTGCAGGAACAGCAAATCATATTCAGCCTGGGAACCCTGCAGCCCAATGGCATCAATGTGGATTTCACAAGCTTCAAAAGCTCCCCTCGCCCAACCGCCTCCCAAAACCAGCCCAGCTCATCTCTACCTCCCTAACCTGTTTTTCCTCTCACCTCAAGCCACACCCCCATCTCCTATCTACTAACATCATCCCGCCCCCTTGACCTGTCCGTCCTCCCTGGACTGACCTATCTCCTCCCTACCCCCCTACCTACACTCACCTTTACTGGCCCCATCCCCGCCTCTTCGACTTGTCTGCCTCCTCTCCACCTATCCTCTCCTCTATCCATCCTCTATCCACCTCCCCCTCTTTCCCTATTTATTTCAGAACCCTCTTCCCCTCCCCCATTTCTGATGAAGGGTTTAGGCCCGAAACGTCAAGTTTTCCTGCTCCTATGATGCTGCTTGACCTGCTGTGTTCATCCAGCCCCATGCTTGTTATCTCGGATTCTCCAGCATCTGCAGTACCTTTTATCTCTGATACTTTTTTGCTGTGTATTCATTTTGTTCATTTAAATACTTTAAATCCTGTACCAACTTGTTTACATATGCCTTGAACTGATGAGTTTCTAACCACTGGTGCTGCTGTGGCCTATGATTCATCATAACTATTTAAATTATATGACTTTGCAGCAACAGAGATGGAAGTCCACTTCATATTTGGCAGAAATAAATTAATAGCTTGCTGCCTTCAGGATGGAGATAACAAGGTGTGGAGCTGGATGAACACAGCAGGCCAAGCAGCATCATAGAGCAG
>JAHRHZ010000279.1:2395976-2414926 GCA_024137785.1 Ginglymostoma cirratum | reverse complement strand
CTGCTCTATGATGCTGCTTGGCCTGCTGTGTTCATCCAGCTCCACACCTTGTGATCTCGGATTCTCCAGCATCTGCAGTACCTATTATCTCTGATACCTTCAGGATGAACTTTGCTTTAGTGAGAATCCTCAATAATTGTACAGGTAGTTCTGCTATAACATGTGTTTCGTTAATGCGAATTGGCTGTAACGCAATTGATGAATAGTGGACACTGTTTGGATAACATGAACCTTCTGCTGGATAGTTATAGTGATTTTCTATAGTGATTTCCCTATAATGCAATTATCTATGGCGATTTTCTATAGTGCAATTTTCTATAGCGCAAGGTCATGCAAGAATGCAGCTATCGTGTTATAGGAGAACTACCTGTATTTTGAAATCCACTACCATTCCAGATTTTGACCTAATTAAAGAACATTAGTAAAATTTTAGATGCTTTGATTCAAAGAATTCCAAGTACTCCATAAAGTATGGAAATATTAATTTCTTCTGTGTCAAAAGAAGCACCTTAAAATGAGAAATGTGACATCAAGTAATGTACTTCACTGTTTTAGCAGTTTTAGAAGTAGCTGTGTTTGACGAATAATACTAATCCATGTATCTGTTTGCAGGAAGCATCCTTTTGTGTCATGGATTGCAGTGATGGAGTACTTTCTGGTGCTGCGACTATGCTGGAAAATATTTTCTTACCAGCCATTTCTGCATCTGGAAACTGGGGTGCACTTAACCAGTACGTTCATAGGGAGAGAGACAAGAAAGCTTTTAAAGATATTATCCGCAGATACATCACTTTCTTAAATGGTAAGATGTTTGAACAACTAAGATGGTCTATGAATTGCAGCTTAATGTTCTTACTCAATGGATCATTGGTCATATAATAGCATTTAATCAGCAAAGTAGATATTATCCTCTGGTCCTTGTGGCTGAAAAGTCAACATAATACAACTGTAGACTAAAAAGAGGAAGATTAAATTACATAGGTCTGAGATTCAAAGGCATCCAGGTGACCTAGGGCATAAATTGAGTAAGGCTAGAATGCAGATGTTAGGAAGTAATTAGAAAAGCTGATGGAAGAGATGACCTTATAGAAGTTGATAAAAACATGAGTGACATAGATAAGGTGAGTAGGAAAGTCCTTTTCCCAAGGGTAGGGGAGTTCAATTTAGAGGGCTAATCTTATAGTGAGAGGAAAAAGATTTGAAACGGACCTGAGAGGTACCTTTTTCATACACAGGGTAGCTTGTATATGGAGTGAACTGCCAGAGGACGTGGTAGATGCGGGTATAATTACAGCATTTAAAAGACATTTGTACAGGTATATGAATAGGAAAGGTTTAGTGGGATATGGGCCAAATGCAGGCAAATGGGATTAGATTAGTTTGGGAAACCTGATCAATGTGGACGAGTTGGACTGAGGTGTCCATTTCTGTGCTGTATCATTATATGACTCTATGACTATATGTGAGGAATTGAATGCAACGATGAGGAATTATACTTTAGTTATACAGGGCATTCGTTACCACATCTTGAAAACTGTGAATAACATTGGTCTCCTTATTTAAGGCAGGATGTAAATGTGCTGGAATTAGTTTAGAGAATGTTTGCCAAACTATTACCTAGTATGGTGGGACAGGGCTAGGAATGTTTCCACTGGAATTTAGAGGAGTAAAAGGTGAGTTCACTTAAACATTAAAGATCCTAGGATCTTGACAGATTGAACATGCAAAGCGTATTTGATTTAAAAAATTCTTTTTTTGATTTTAATTTCACATGTATTTTACTGTAAGAATACAATAGAATACAATGAAAAGCTTTCATTTGTCACCATGATTCAACACAATTTTTAATAATTTAAGAAAAAGGGAAAAAGGAAGTATAGCTTGAAGATAATCCATCAATTCTGAGCTAGCTCATCACCATCAGCAATGTCAGCGCCGTCAGCAACAAGGATATTTATTCTTGTCAGAGTGTCTAAATGTAGGGGTCACTATTTAAAAATAAGGGTCATGAATTTAAGACAGGGATGAGGAAAAATAAATCCTCTCGTAGGGTCATGTGCCTTTGGAACTCTTCAACAGGCATTTGAAGTTGAATCTTTGGATATATTTAAAACAACAGGTGAATAGATTCTCAGTAAACAAGAGTTTGAAAAGTTATTGGGTAGGTTGGATTGTGTAATTGAGCTTTCAATCAGATCAGTCATGATCTCCATGGCAAATGAGGCTTGATGGACTAGATGCTCTACTTCTGCTCTTAACTCATGCGTTTGCCTGTTTGTATGTTTTTATGTTATGGTCTGTCTCCATGAACACTTTCAGCTTAAAGGTTTAAGGTTGAAAATCCCTCTGATTTTTGTGTGACCGAGAAATCTTTCTTCTCCAAAATTGTGTGGTATGTCCTCGAGGTATAATGTACCAGAATCTGACAGCTATTTGGTTGCTCTTGAAAGAATACTGCAATTAAAGTAAGATTAACCATAACTATGATAGTTGGAAATAATGGATTGTAGTGGCTCAGGACACCTGTGAATGTCAATATATCCTTGACTTTTTTGGAAAGCCTGTTCTTGATGTGGGTTTTGGTGCCATGTTTGTAATTTCTGGAGGAGTTGCCTCAAGTTTTCAGTTATACTTGCCAAATGAGGCAAGAACTTTGCTGACTGGTTTAACATGCATAAAAATCTTTGAGATCATAAACATATTTTAATTGGGGAGTTCTTTAACATCATTCATTTTCCGTGAGTTTAACATTCCGGTATCATATTCTTGGTGACCATGTTTCCCAAGTAGCAATTAAGTTCCTTGGAAAATTTATACTTGTTGATGAAGTAAGCCTTCAGTTTATAAAGATCATTATTAATTATCTATAGATTCCCCCAAGTACTGAAACCTTCTATTAACTCTTGCTGTTGCAATAATGTTTTGTCGGCAGGTTAAATGAGTTGTCAAAAAATTGTAAAACTTCCTCAGAAGTATTTGTGCAGCTTTTTATGTTTTGATGAGCTATGACTTCACCAGATGTAGGTTCTAGCTAAAACAATAGCGAGTGGACACGTTTAGCTTGTAATTTAGTGTCTGACTCATGAGCAATTTTGTACCTTAAGAACTATTTTCTCCAAGTTACCCAATCCTGTGCTTTACTTGGCCCATCACTGATATTAGATATTCCAAGCAGTATTATTTTTCCTGCCATTTCTTCCTGATGTTATTCTTTATTCCTCTTATTTTAATACTTTTTCATTCTGTAGGGTTTCCATACTGTTTGTATTTTTAACTTTAAAATCTTATCTTAATCTTGCAGCATCTGCTGCTTTAATCTCTTTCCCGAGTAGATTCTTGCTCTTTCACTTTAGCAGTGCTATTTATTTTCCTTATCTTAAAAGTTTTTCACCTTTGGAGAATAGCAATGCTCTATCTCTTTTCTGTTTATTAGGGGCACTTCATGAGTTTTATGGTCAAATTGGAGGATTCCATGCTTCTGTACCCAAAAATGGAGTTTTCTTGCATTGTTGCAAGTAAAATGACCATAAGACCAAAAGACAGAGGAGCAGAAATTAGGCCATTTGGCCCCTTGATAATGCTCCACCATTCAATCATGGCTGATACATTTCTCAACCCCATTCTCCTGCACTCCCTGTAGTCTTTGATCCCCTTAACAATCAACAACCCATCTTTCTCTGTCTTAAGTATGCTAAATGATCTAGCCTCCACAGCCTTCTGTGGCAATGATTTCCATAGATTCACCACTCTCTAGCAGAAGAAGTTTCTCTTCACCTCCGTTCTAAAGGGTCTTTCTTTTACTCCAAGGCTGTGCCTTTGAGTGCTAATGTTTCCTGCTAATGGAAACATCTTCCCAATGTCCATTCTATCCAGGCTATTCAGTATTCTGTCAGTTTCAGTTTGGTTCCCCCCCATACTTCAAAACTCCTTTGAGTATAGACCCAGTGTCCTCAAACATTCCTCATATGTTAAACCTTAAATTCCTGGAATCATTCTTGTGAACCTCCTCTGAACCTGCTCTAGGACCAGCACATCCTTCCTGAGATATGGGGCCCAAAATTGCTCACAATATTCCATATGTGGTCTGACCAGAGCCTTATAAAGCCTCAGTGGTATATCCCTGCTTTTAGATTCTAGTCCTCTTGAAATAAATGCCAATGTTGCATTTGTCTTACTAATCACTGACTCAACCTTCAAATTAACCTTAAAAGAATTCTGGACTAGGGCGCCAAAGTCCCTTTGCACTTTAGATTTCTGAATTTTCTTCCTATTTAGAAAATAGTCTATACCTATGTTCTTCCTACCAAAGTGCATGACCTTACACTTTCCCAGGTCGTATTCCATCTGCCACTTCTTTGCCCATTCTCCTAACCTGTCTAAATTCTTCTGTAGTCTCCCTGCCTCCTCAATACTACCTATCTCTCCAGCTATCTTTGTATCATCTACAAACTTAGCCCTCAGTTCGTTCATCTAGATCATTAATGTATAAAGTGAAAAGTTGTGGTCCCAACATTGACCCTTGCGGAACTCCACTAGTCACTGGTTGTCATCCTGAGAGGGACCCTTTTATCGCCACTTTCTGCTTTCTGCCAGACAGCCAATCTTCTATCCATGCTAGTACCTTGCCTCTTAACACCACTGGTTCTTATCTTACTTAGCAGCGTCCTGTATGGCACCTTGCAAAGGCCTTCTGGAAGTCCAAGTAGATAGCATCTGTTGGCTCTCCTTGGTCTAACTTACTTGTTACCTCTTCATAGAATTCTAACAGGTTTGTCAGGCATGACCTCCCCTTGATGAAACTATGCTGACTTCACCCTATTTTACCACGTACTTCCAAGTATTCAAAAATCTCATCCTTCACAATGGACTCCAAAATCTTACCAAAGACTGAGGTCAGGCTAATCCGCCTGTAATTTCTCGTCTTTTACCATACTCCCTTTTTAAACGGGGAGGTTACATTATCAATTTCCAGTCATCTTGGACCCTCCCTGACTCCAGTGATTCCTGAAAGATCACCACTAATACCTTCAGTGTCTCTTCAGCTATCTCCCTTGGAACTCTGAGGTGTAATCCATCTGGTCCAGGTGACTTGTCCATCTTCAGTCCTTTCAGTTTTTCTTGCACCTTCTCCTTGGTGATGGCCAACATACTTACCTCTGCCCCCCAACTCCCTTGAATTTTTGGGAAGTTACTCATGTCTTCCACCGTGAAGACTGATGCAAAGTACTTGTTCAGTTCCTCCACCATTTCTTTGTTCCCCATTTCTACTTCTCCAGCGTCATTTCTAGCAGCCCAATTTCTACTTCTGCCTCTCTCTTACCTTTTATATATCTAAAGAGACTCGTGGGATCTTCTTTTATATTACTGATTAGCTTACCCTCATATTTAATCTTCTCCCTCCTTATTTTTTTTTAGTTGTCCTCTGTTGGTCTTTGTAGGCTTCCCATTCCTCTGGCTTCTCACTGCCTTCTGCCGCGTTACATGCTTTCTCTTTTGCTTTCATGCTGATCCTGACTTCCCTTGTTAGCCATGGTTGTCTCATCCTCCCTTGAGTAAGGTTCTTTTTCCTAGGGATGAATATTTTCTGTGTCTCCTGAATTAATTCCAGAAACTCCTGACGTTGGTTTTCCACTGTCTTTCCTGCTAACCTCTTCTCCTAGTCAGTTCTGACCAGCTCCTCCCTGATGTCTCTATAGTTGCCTTTATTCAACTATAATGCCATTACATCTGATTCCAGCTTCTCCCTGTCAAATTGCAGGGTAAATGCAATCATTTATTGCTACTGCCTCCTAAGGATTCCTTCACCTTAAACTCCCTTACCAAGTCTGCCTTGAATTCTTGACTGGCATGGCCTAGTAGATAAAGACAGTCTTTTTTACACTGTCACAACCCAGTGGGTTAGTGTGCTGGAAATCAAACCTCATTGTTGCTGGAGTTGTCACAAATGACAAAAGATTTAATCAGACTATCTAAAGTCACTGTTTTAAATGAAGGCAGGTTAAGAGGAAACACACATCAGGCCTCTGTGCTTAACCAGAAAATAGGTATTTATTACAGACTGTATTCTAACAATGGCAGAAAATAAACACAAATTACTAACTTATAGCTCTCTGTAACTTAAACTCTATCCCTTTCAAAAAATCGCAGACTCATGAAAATATACCCAGAAGTGAACGAAACATGACACACCTATTACAGTTGAGGAAAGGAAAAAAAGTTCTGGCACTTGTTAAGGACCAGACCAGACCCCATCAAAATATTTTAAGAATGTAGCCTAGACCCTAACGTTTTCTTATTTTTAAAAGTAGACGTGAAGTGCCATGCTCCAGATGCAATGTTACTGGTCAAACTACTTGATGTTGAACAAAACCCAATTTATTTAAACAGTATAGTTAAAGCACAAACAAAAGAAACAGCAATTTAGAATAATAACTATTGGAAAACCTAACCAAATAATAAATACTGTACCTATTACTAATTAACTGAACAAATATATCGACATCCCATAAATACACCGCTTGGCAAAAAGGCAAATTCAGAGACAAATTCTTATATGCAGTTCTCCAATCCAGGAGGAAGAAACATCAAGAGAAAATTTTCAGAGTGTATCAGCCAAGAGACGTTCACGGAAGATTCCAATTCTTTTTAGACCCCAAACATCTTCTGCTGCTCAAACTAAAACAAACTAGAAAGCCTAGTCTGTGAGAGCTGGCCACACTTAGGCTGCTTCCATTGTTTCAACTTTTAAAACAAAACCCACCCCAAGGCCTCACAAGTTGTTTACTTAAATTATTTTCAGTAGCCAGTTCTGTGCCTCTGCCTTACAACCTGTCTTCAAAAAAAACTAGGACAAAATAACCTTTTAAAGTGACAACATCGGCACACACTATCTGGATTTTTTATTCACTTGTGGGATGTGGGCTTTGCTGAGTGGCCAGAATTTATTAGATCATCGATGAGGTGTTTTCCTTCAGTTCCCTTCTTGTTCCTGTTGACTCTGAAAAAGACATGAAGCCACAGATACAACACTTCTCACTCTTTTTATTTACTAATTGAGAATGTGCCGTTCTAGTGTTTTTGAAGGAGGTTTTCTGCTTTTCTCTTTTCTGAAGGGAATTTGCAAAGAGAGAATTTAGATAACTTTCCTTTACTTAAGCACTCACAGATAGCTGAGGGGGGGGGAGAGCGAGAGAGAGAGATGCTTTCTGTTTCACAAGCTGGAGGTTTCTGCTGCATTGTCTCAACACAAGATATAGCCACTTACTTGGAAAGTAATCAAGAAATTATTACTATGCTGGATACACCTGTACACAAATAAGAGGTCCTGATTGAAAAATCACTCAAAAGTCTGTAACTGCACAATTCTGTCCTGGAGCACACATCCGTGGAGCTGAGGGGTCCAGACTCAATTCCCACTGCTTGAGCTACCTTTATTTACAATAGGCAATTAATTCCAGTGACTCACTTTTAGGAACTTGAATTGAACATGCAGAGTCCCTGAAGGCCAATTGGGATCAGTTACCACTGTGGCATCAACAGTAAAATCCTAAGCAATCTTAAAAATTTGCCATTTCAGAAAATGCCACAGCTTCAAAATGATATTTGAATGTTTAACTGCACCTGTCTGGTGGCGTAGTGGTAATGTCACTGGATGAGTAATGAGACTAATGTGTTGGAGACATGAGTTTGAATCCCATCATGGCAGACAGTGAAATTTGAATTTGGTTTTAAAAATCTGAAATTTACAACTCCCCTATTAATGGTGTGTAACCACCATTGATTGTTGTGAAAACCTATCTGGCTCACTAATGTCCTACGGGGAAGTAAATCTGATAACCTTACCTGATTCAGCCTACATGTGACTCCAGGCCTACAGAAATGTAGTTGCCTGTGACTGGGCAATTAGGGATGGGCATTAAACACTGACCTCCCAGCAATGGTTGCATCTAATGAATGAATTAAAAAAAAACTTTATAGAAATAAAGATTTATTACCTTCAATACTTTCTCCAGTTTGGAATGAAGATTGTTTCTGACAGCTGACTGTCATTTTAACACACTCACTTTATGATCTACATAATGCAGGGGTTCTGTATTTCCTGTAAATAACATCTCATGTAATGCAATCAACTGCAAGCTGACTTTCTATCCCTGGAGCTTAGATTTAATCCAGCTCTGAATGTTTAAAAGTTTTGGTTTGCCATCTATGAGTTTCATGTAAAGCAAGATGAAGCAGCCTCTGTTTATTTCTTGAAATCTGACAAAGATCAGCTGGATCTCACAGACCACAACAATAACTTACGGAGAAAGTGGAAGCTAAATGTACTGGTGCAAAAAAGCTACGGTTAGACATATTGTTGGTGCAACTCAGATTGAAATGAAATCCGAGATACTTTATGATCACCTGACCTAGGAGAGAGGCCACTGTGTCAGTGTTGCTCTCACTTAAGTTCTGTGTTTCATTGATTGGCGAAGGTTCAAAAGATTTGTGAGCAATCATGGAGACTGTGAAGTAAAATTAACTGCAGAATGCAAACTGCAGTGATGAAAAATTGTTTTTCAGTCTGGAGGAAGGTTTACTGTAGAGATCCCTTGAGGTTAGGGTTAGGACCCCTGCTCTTCCTGATATGTATTAATGACCTAATCTTAGCATTGTCAAACAGAGAGGCTGAAGGATTCAGGTGCATAGTTCCTGGAAAATTGTGTAACAGATAGACCACGTGGTAAAGAAGGTGTTTGTACGCTTGCCTTCATTGCTCAGACATCGAGTATAGGAGTTGGGATGTCATGTTGTGGTTGTACGGGATATTGGTTAGATCACTGTTGAAGTACTGCAGACACTTCTGGTTCCCCTGCTTCAGGAAGGATATTTTTAAATTGGTGACGGTGCAGAAAAGATTTACAACAATGTTACGGGGACTGGAGGAGATGAGATATAAGGAGAGAATGGACAGGCTGGGACTTTTTCACTGGAGCATTGGAGGTTGATGAACGACCTTATTTAGGTTTATGAAGTCATGAGGGGCATGGAAAAGGTGAATAGCAAATGTCTTTTCCCCAGGGTAGGGGAGATCAAAACTACAGGGCATAATTTTAAGGTGAGAGGAGAAAGATTTAAGGTGAGAAGAGAAAGATTTAAAAGGGACCTGAGGGGCAACATTTTCATACAGAAGGTGGTTTATCTGTGGAATGAACTGCCTGGGGAAGTGGTAGATGCAAGTATGGTTATAACATTTAAAAGACATTTTTGTACAGGTACATGATTAGGTAAGGTTTGGAAGGATATGGGCCAAATGCAGGCAATGGGACTAGTTTAGTTTGGGAAGCCTGGTTGGCATGGATAAATTAGACTGAAAGGTCTGTTTCTGTACTGCATGACTCTATAATTCCGTGACTCTATAATTATAACTGCAACATTCCTTCCATGGTCCCTTGCTTTAAAATAATTCTGTAAGTCCACAGTCCAAAAAAAAGAAGTGATCTTCAGATTACAATTTTCTCAAATAAAACCTGATCCCTGTGGCACTCATCACAGCTCCAGTAGTTGCTGACTATTTTCTTTTGATACACTGTGTCTGTTTGGGCTTTTAAAATACCTGTTTGCTGCCTTAGTTCTGGCTTTGTGAAGTTACTAGTACTGTGACAGGTTTTGGGGGGACTGCTGGGAAGGTGAGCTTTTAAAAGGCTTACCTCGTGGAGTTGGTGGCCTCCATTTGTTCAGTGGTGGGAGTCGAGAGAGTGCTGCTTTTCACTTTGAGGGACTTGCCTCGTGGAGTCAGCGGCCTCCGTTTGTTCAGTGGCGGGAGTTGGGAGAGAGTGCGAGGCGGCTGCTGGGAAGGTTTAGTAGGAGTGGTTTTGTGAAGGTAGGTCGTCCCTCACAAACCTTATTGAGTTCTTTGAGAAGGTGACCAAACAGGTGGCTGAGGGTAAAGCGGTTGATGTGGTGTATATGGATTTCAGTAAAGCATTTGATAATGTTCCCCACGGTAGGCTATTGCAGAAAATATGGAGGCATGGGATTGAGGGTGATTTAGCGGTTTGGATCAGAAATTGGCTAGCTGTAAGAAGACAGAGGGTGGTGGTTGATGGGAAAGGTTCATCCTGGAGTTCAGTTATTAGTGGTGTACCGCAAGGATCTGTTTTGGGGCCACTGCTGTTTGTCATTTTTATAAATGACCTGGATGAGGGTGTAGAAGGATGGGTTAGTAAATTTTTGGATGACACTTAAGTCGGTGGAGTTGTGGATAGTGCGGAAGGATGTTGCAGGTTACAGAGGGACATAGAAGAGCTGCAGAGCTGGGCTGAGAGGTGGCAAATGGAGTTTAAATGCAGAAGAGTGTGAGGTGTTTCATTTTGGAAGGAGTAACAGGAATACAGAATGCAGGGCTAATGGTAAGATTCTTCGTAGTGTGGATGAGCAGAGAGATCTCGGTGTCCATGTGCACTGATCCCTGAAAGTTGCCACCCAGGTTGATAGGATTGTTAAGAAGGCGTACGGGGTGTTAGGTTTTATTGGTAGAGGGATTGAATTTCGGAGCCGTGAGGTCATGTTACAGCTGTACAAAACTCTGGTGCGGCCCCACTTGGAGTATTGCGTACAGTTCTGGTCACCGCATTATAGGAAGGATGTGGAAGCATTGGAAAGGGTGCAGAGGAGATTTACCAGGATGTTGGCTGGTATGGAGGGAAAGTCTTATGAGGAAAGGCTGAGGGACTTGAGGCTGTTTTCGTTAGAGAGAAGAAGGTTAAGAGGTGACTAAATAGAGACGTACAAGATGATCAGAGGATTAGATAGGGTGGACAGTGAGAGCCTTTTTCCTCGGATGGTGATGGCTAGCACGAGGGGACATAGCTTTAAATTGAGGGGTGATAAATATAGGACAGATGTCAGAGGTAGATTCTTTACTCAGAGAGTAGTAAAGGCGTGGAATGCCCTGCCTGCAACAGTAATAGGCTCGCCAACTTTAAGGGCATTCAAATGGTCATTGGATAAACATATGGATGATAATGGAATAGTGTAGGTTAGATGGGCTTCAGACTGGTTTCACAGGTCGGCACAACATCGAGGGCCGAAGGGCCTGTACTGCGCTGTAATGTTCTATGTTCTATCTACGTAATCCTAGACTTCCTACTGTAAATGTGCCTCATTGTCACAGGCTATGGCAGCAATGCTTGTGAGCTGTAAATGCTGTTTTATTTTTCATTTCTAGCCCACTCAGCCCATTCTGTAGTGCACGACAGGGATTTTTAATTTTACTCATGGAATTGTGATGTCTGCTTTCTCCTCGCTGAACCTCTAATCAGGAACTGCTAAGTATGACTAGTCTCTAGTTCACACTGACTTCAGTGCTTCAGATGGTGGTAGTGAGAAGTGGCTGAGGAGGATCCTGGGATATTCTGGGAGAATATTTCCTTCCTACCGGGAGCTATAAAATGGAGGCAGTACTGGGAATGGCTATGAGGTCAAAGTGCTGCTGTTGATGTCAAAGCATAGACTTTGGTGAATGTCAGGCTACAATGAGGAGAGTGAGTAGCATTAAGGTGTGTAAGGTAAGGTCTCACTTTTTCTATTAATCCAGTAGTTACAAACCGGGTAGTAATAGCAATTAGCACAGTGGCTTGGTCCTCCTGTGAGGTGAGAGATCAGGGAGAAGTCAAATGGCCCTGACAACTATGTCTGTAGGAAGTGTATCCACCTGCAGTTCCTCTCAGACCACACGAATTGGTTCGAGAGGCAGCCAGAGTCACTGAGGAGCATACAGGAGGCAGAAGGTTCTATAGATAGGAGTTTCAGGGATATGGACACACTAAAGGTTCAGCCAGACAGTCAGGAAGAGCAAGTAGGCAGTGCAGTAGTCTCTTTGGCTGTTTCCCTTTCACGCAAGTATACCATTTGGATCTGTTGGGGGGGATAGCTTCTCAAGCGAGCATAAGAAATAGGAGCAGGAGTAGACCATCTGGCCCATCAAGTCTGCTCAACCATTCAATAAGGTCACAGCTGATCTTTTCGTAGACAGCTCCATTTGCCCGTTCGCACTCTATAACCCTCAGTTCCTTTACTGTTCATAATCTATCTATCTTTGCTTTAAAAACATTCAATGAGGCAAACCCTGTGGCTGAAGAAGTTCCTCTTCAACTCAGTCCTAAATCTGCACCCCCTTATTTTGAGGGTATGCTCCCTAGGTCTAGTTTCACCTGCTTTGCCGTGCTTCTATCTTATCTATACCCCTCATTCTTATAAATTTCAATGAATATAGTCCCAGTCCACTCAATCTCTCCTCATAAGCCAACCTTCTCAACTCTGGAATCAACTTAGTGATCCTCCTCTGCATCCTCTCCAGTGCCAGTGCATCCTTTTTCCAGTAACTGGACCAAAACTGTACACTGTACTTGAGGTGTGGTCTCAGCAGCACCCTATATGGCTACAGCACAACTATCCTGTTTCAAACTCCAACCCCCTAACAGTGAAGAACAGTGTTCCATTTGGCTTCTTTATTGCCTGCTGCATCTGGAAACCAACTTTTTGAATTGAATCATTTGTTGTTACATGTATTCAATGTAAAAATACAGTGAAAAATGTAACCTTCGTACATACATGGAGCCATTCACATTAACTTAGAATAAGATAAGACAAAGAAAAATAACTTAAGAGAATCAACTCTCCTTTCCACTGCCACAGTCCCACTCCAACTTTTCAGCCTTTGCCATGCCTCCTCCAACATCCCACTCTGTGCTGCCTCACTGGCCTGATCTCGCCACTGCTGCCTCACCAGCTCGCTCTGGGCTGCGTCACTGGCTTGCTGTCGCCGCAGCTGCCTCGCTGGCCCAATCTCGCCACCGCTGACTCACTGGCCTACTCTTGCTAGCCCACTCGATCTGATTTGCTGTCGCTGCAGGGCACAAGCCGCACATTCAGCTCCCACCATGTGGTTCCTGGTCTCAACCCAGCTCCTTCCCAACTCCTTAGATAGGTAGTTAAAAGGGGTGAGGGTGGAATAGAACTACTACAGAGGTAGAGAGAAGAAGGGAGAAAAGAAAACGAAGGACAAAGAAAGAAAGAGAAAGAGAACTGGTGAGCAGAGTGGAGCTCCGACTGGAGCATCTTATCCTGCTACTAACTTGCCACAAATAAAATTTTGTGATTCATGGACAAGGACACCCAGGCCCCTGCACGCAGCAGCATGCTGCAATGTTTCACCATTTAAATAATAGTCCATTTTGCTGTTATTCCTACCAAAATGGATGACCTCACATTTACCAACATTGTACTCTGTCTGCTAGACCCTTGCCCACTCTGTCTTCTGCACACTTCTGGAGTACTGTGTCCAGTTCCGATCGCCCAGTTATATTATCAAGCTGGAGAGGATTCAGAAGAGATTTACTAGTATGTTGCCGGGTATGGAAGGTTTGAGTTATAAAGAAACGATGGATAGGCTGGGACTTGTTTCACTGGAATGTAGAGGTTGAGAGGTGACCTGATAGAAGTTTATAAAATAATGAGAGATGTAGATAGAGTTAATAGTAGTTGGGACTTTTCCCTAGGAAGGGAGATTTCAAGACTAGGGGGCTCATTTTTAAGGTGAGAGGAGAGAGATTTAAAAAAGACGTAACAGGCAAATTTTTCACACAGAGCGTGGTTCATGTGTGGAATGACCTCCCTGAGGAAGTAGTTGAAGGTTGCAGGTACAATTACAATGTTTAAAAGACATTTAGATAGTACATGAATACACCAGCATGGTGGCACAATGGTTAGCACCGCTGCGTCACAGCGCCAGGGACCTGGGTTTGATTCCACCATCGGGCAACCGTCTGTGTGGAGTTTGCACATTCTCCCTGTGTCAGCGTGGGTTTCCCCTGGGTGCTCCAGTTCCTCTCACAGTTCAAAGTGCAGGCTAGGTGAATTGGCCGTAGTGTTCAGAGATGTGTAGATTAGGTGAGTTATAGGGTGATAGGTCTGGATGGAATGCTCTGAGGGTCAGTGTGGACTTGTTGGACCAAAGGGCCTGTTTCCACACTGTAGGGATTCTACGAATAGGAAGGTTTCAAGGGATATGGGCCAGGAACAGGCAGGTGGGACCAGTTTAGTTTGGGATTATGTTCGGCACGGACTAATTGGACCGAATGGTCTGTTTCTGTGCTGTATGACTGATGTATCATTTATCTTTGTGTCATCTATGAACTTTGACACATTACACATGGTCCCCAATTCTAAATCATCTGCGTAAATTATGAACAATTGCGGTCTCAACACTGATCCCTGAGGCACACCAGTAGGCACTGTCTGCCAACTAGAAAAACACCCATTTATCCCCACTCTTTGCTTTCTATTAGTTACCCAATCTTCTATCCATGCTAATACGTTACCCGTAACACTGTGCACCTTTATCTTATACAGTAGCCTTTAGTGTTGCACTTTGTCGAATACCTTCTGGAAATCCAGATACACCACATCCACCATTTCCCTGTTGTCCACTGAGCCTGTAATGTCCTCAAAGAATTCTTGTAAATTAGTTAAACGTGACCTGCCTTTCATGAACCCCTGCTGCATCTGCCTGATGGGACAATTTCTATCTAGATGTCTCGCTATTTCTTACTTGATTATAGATTTAAGCATTTTTCCCACTACAGAGTTTAAGCTAATTGGCTTATAGTTATCTGCCTTTTGTCTACCTCCTTTCTTAAACAGTGGTGTTACTTTTGCTGTTTTTCAATCTGCTGAAACTGTCCCAGATTCGAGCAAATTTTGGTAAATTACCGCAAGTACATTTGCTATTCCCCCTACCATCTCTTTTAGTACCCTGATATGCATTCCATCAGGGCCAGGAGACTTGACTACCTTCAGCCCATTAGCTTGCCCAACACTACCTCTTTAGTGATAATGATTGCTTCTAGGGCTTCACCTGCCTTAGTCTCCTTGTCATCAATTACAGGCATGTTATTTGTGTCTTCCACTGTGAAGGCCAACACAAAATACCTGTTCAACACCTTGGTCGTGTCCTCATTTACCATTATTAAATCCCACCCCCGTCATCCTCTAAAGGACCAGTGTTTACCTTAGCCACTCTTTTTCGTTTTATAAATTTGTAGAAACATTTGCTATCTGTTTTTGTACTTCGGGCTGATTTACTCTCATAATCTATCTTACTTTTCTTTATAGCTTTCTTCATGGCTTTCTGTCGACCTTTAAAGATTTCCCAATCTTCTAGTTTCCCACCAATCTTTGCCACTTTGTATGCATTAGCTTTCAATTTGATGCCCTTGTTTATTTCCTTAGTTATCTATGGATGATTATCCCTTTTCCTACAGTCCGTCCTTTTCACTGGTCCATACTTTGTTTGAGCACTGGGGAAATCACTTTGAAAGTCCTCCACTGTTCCTCAATTGTCCCACCATATTGTCTTTGCTCCCAGTCTACCTTAGCCAACTCTTCAGTCATCCCATTGTAGTCTCCTTTGTTTAAGCGCAAGAAACTGGGATTGGATTTTACCATCTCACCCTCCACCTGTATTTTAAATTCAACCATAATGTGATCGCTCCTTCTGAGAGTATACCTAACCAAGAGGTAATTAATTATTGCCCTCTCATTTCACAGGACCAGATCTAGAATAGCTTGCTCCCTCATAAGTCACATGACATACCGTTTGAGGAAACTGTTGTGGAACATTCTATGAACTCCTCCTCAAGGCTGCCTTGACTAACTTGGTTTGACCAGTCAATATTTAGAATAAACTCCCCCATGGTAATTGCTGGACCATTTTTACCGTATCAGTTATTTCTTTGTTTATTGACTGCCTCACCATGGTATTGTTATTTGGTCGCCTATAGACTACACCTATCAGTGACTTTTTCACCTTACTATTTCTAATTTCCACCCACATTGATTCAACCTTTTTTCTCCATAGAACCTGTATCATCTTTCACTACCATCCTGATGTCATCCTTAAATATGAGAGTTATAACACCTCCCTTTCCTTCCTACCTGTCCTTCCAAATAGTCTGCTACACTTGGATACTTAACTCCCAGTTGTGACCACTGTAGAGGGTCTTTTCAAACTCTAAAAGACACACCACGAGGACGAGAGTCTTATTTCAGTGGTAACACTTCTTTATTCAAGCTTGCAATTGATTATAGCAGGCGTAGCTCCAAGACACCAACTCACAGGACAGTCGGGAGGCTCTGATTAAACAAGTTAAAGCAAACTGCAATTGTATTATGTTTTAGCAAGGCAAGGTCATTACTTAAGCAACCAAACATACATTAATTGAAGGGGATTGCAGTGAAGATAAGAGTGTACAGATGCTGCGAGCCCTAGCTTTTTCCTATCTATCTTAGATAGATAGACTTCTCAGACCAGGGAAAGGCAGTTTGCAGTTACAGCAATATGTACTGTTCCATAAAACTAAAGTTTGCCTACTTCGTGCTCCTAGTCATGTATTATTTTAATTCATTTCTGCTTAGCCTAAATTAGACAGTTTCAACATACAAGTGTTGCACAATTCCCTATCCTGTGGTTACTAACCGTCAAGACCTGGGTTCTGAGTCAGAAAGGAGCAGTCTTTAAGTTTCAATTACTGGGGTGATGTCTTCATCTTTCATCCTTCCCCTAGGATAACCTGACTATGTGTTTGTGTGTAGTGTCATAGGGGTTTGTGGCTGGGTGGTGGCGAGGGGCTCCTTCAACCACCGTGCGACCATGTCTCTGTAATGGTCACTAAGTCATACCAATTCACGATCATTTGTTTTGAATGCTGCAGTCATTCAGGTAAAGTGCCCTTTTAGAAGTTTTTATCCCTTCTTTTTCAATTCTAACGCCTCCACCAGAAGAACCTTTGTTTTTAAACATTCTCACTTTTTTCTGTCACTACCTGCTTTCCACTCATCTTAGTGCTACACTGCTAATCTGCTTTTTCTTTTTTAATTACTTTCATGATTCTCTTTTTCCCTAAGCCCTCACCCACTCTGACTAACACAGAGCCTTCCCTTAGGTTCCCATTCCCCTGCCAAACTAGTTTAAAGTCCACCCAAAGCAACAGCAGCAGCCAGATCAGTAGCATCACGATTGGCCCAGTTGTACAGCAGAGAGATTCAGGGTGTAGATGAGTGGTAGTAATGGGAGACCCTCTGGACAGGAACATCGATAGGTGTTTCTATGACCACGAGCATGACTCCGGGATGGTCTGTTGCCTCCCTGGTGCCAGGGTCAAGGATGTTTCTGAGGAGGTACAGGATATTCTGAAAGGGGAGGGCGAGCAGCAGAAGTCATGATCTATGTCGGTACTAATGACATAGGCAGGAGGTGAGATGAGGTCCTGCAAGGGGAATTTAGAGCGTTATGTAGAAAGTTGAACAGCAGGACCTCTAGGATTGTAATCTTAGGATCACTCCCTTGCAATGTGCTAGTGAGGTCAAAAGTAGGAAGATAATGAAGTTGAATATGTAGAACTTGTGTAGGAGGGAGGGCTTCACATATCTGGATCATTGGGATCTCTTAGAGGGTAGGAGGAACCTGTACATGAAGGACGGGTTGCACCTCAACTGCAGGGACAACAATATCCTTGAAGGGAGGTTTGCTAGTGCCACTCAAGCTTTTCAGCCTTCTTCTCCCGCTTTCTCCCCATAGCCTTTAATCCCCTTGACAATCAAGAACCTCTCTCTCTCTGTCTTAAATATACTCAATAAACTAATGTGTGGCAAGGGTGTGGGAAGCAGAGCAGTAGATCAGCATGTGGAATAATTGAGGAGAAGATCAAGGTTAAGTCAAGAAATTCTAAAATGAATTCAGGGCCGGGTTAATAAACATGGCAGGACTGGCGATCTGAAGTGTATTATTTTGCTGCAGGGAATATAACAGATAAGGAGATGAGCTTATAGCTTAGAGTCATACATACATATTATACCCATTATTAAAACTTGGTTGAGAGAAGGGCAGGACTGGCAGTTCAACATTCCACAGTTTAGATGTTTCAGGCTTAATAGAGGAGGATGTGAAAGGGGTAGGGGAGTTACATTATTAATTGAGGAGAATGTCATAGCTCACTCAGAGAGGACATCTCAGAGGGCTCAACCAGCAAAGCCATATGGATGGAACTCAGGGGTAAGAAAAGGTGCAATCACAATGATGAATTAGACCATAAGCCTCCCGGGAGCCAGCGGAACAGATATGTAAGCAGACCATGGAAAGAAGTGAAAACAACACGCTTGTTGTAGTGGGTGATTTTAACTTTCCTAATATTGACTGAGACTCCCTCGGTGCTGTGGCTTAGGTGGTGCAGAATTTGTTAGGTGCATCTGGGAGGGTTTCTTGAAACAATATGTAGATCATCCAAATGGAGAAGAGGTCGTATTAGACTTGGTCCTGGGGAATGAGCCTGTCTGTGTGATTGAAATTTGGTGGGGAGCATTTTAGGATCATAATTCTGTAACTTTTAAGGTACAAAGAACAAAGAAAATTACAGCACAGAAACAGGCCTTTCACCCCTCCAAGCCTGCACCGACATGCTGCTGGTCGCAACTGAAACCTTTCTGGGGACTGTATCCCTCTATTCCCATCCTATTCATGTATTTGTCAAGATGCCCTTTAAAAGTCACTATTGTAATCTGCTTCCACTACCTCCCCTGGCAGCAAGTTCCAGGCATCCACAACCCTCTGTGTAAAAAACTTGCCTTGTACAATATTTTTAAACCTTACCTCTCGCACCTTAAACCTATGGCCCCTAGTAACTGACTCTTCCACCCTGGGAAAAATCTTCTGACTGTCCACTCTGTCCATGCCCTTCATAATCTTGAAGACCTCTATCAGGTCGCCCCTCAACCTCGGTCATTCCAGTGAGAGCAACCCAAGTTTCTCTAACCTCTCCTCATAGCTAATGCCCTCCATACCAGGCAACATCCTGGTAAGACAGTGTGGAGCTGGAGGAACACAGTGGGCCAGGCAGCATCAGAGGAGCAGG
>JAHRHZ010000279.1:2365736-2395576 GCA_024137785.1 Ginglymostoma cirratum | reverse complement strand
TGTGTTATCTCAGACTCCAGTATCGGCAGTTCTTACTATCTCTGAACATCCTGGTAAATCCTTTCTGTACCCTCTCTATGGTGAATACTGATGCAAAGTACTCATTTAATACCTCACCAACACTTATTGCTCATTCCTAGAGTCAACTGCATTGTTGTGGGTCTGGAATCACATGCAGGTTCAGACTAGGTAAGGATGCCAGCTTTCGTTCCCTAAAGGGCACGAGTAAACCAGATGGATCTTTATGGCAATCAATAGTTGTTACATGGACACCGTTAGGGCAGCTTTTTAATCCAACTTTTATAGTTAATTCCCTCAGCAGTGGTGGTATTCAGTCCATTATTCTCTGAACATTAACCTGGTGTTCTGGATTATTTGTTCAGTCACTATCTCCCTATGCTTCCCTATTGCCTGAGTATGATTAACATAGTAGGGGGAGATGATGGCATTATGATATTATCACAGGACTAGTAATCTAGAGGCCCAGGTAACATTCTAAGGACCTGGTTTCAAATTCCACCATGGCAGCTGGTGGAATTTGAATTCAATTCATGATCTACAATTAAAAGTCTAATGATGAACAGGACTCGATTGCCATAATAATCCATCCATTTCACAGAAAGAAGGAAAAGTTGCAATCATAACTGGTTTCACCTGGTTTACATGTAATTCCAGACTATCAGCAAGGTGGTTGACTCATCATTGCCTTCTGGATTGGCCTAGAAAGCTACTAAGTTATATCAACTGCTAGAAAGGTCAGGACATACTTCTAGACTAAGCTGAAGCAGGTAGTAAAGGAAGTAACAAGGGGGAAAATCATACTTGATCTCATCCTCGACAGCCTGCTTGCTGCAAACGCATCTGTACAGTTCAGTATTGTTAATAGTGACCACTGCACTGTCCTTAAGGAAATAAAGACCTGTCTTCACATTCAGAGTTCCCCATAACAGGTTGTGGGCACTATAACTAGGTAAGTGGGATAGATTTCGAACAGATCTAGCACCTTAAGAATGGCATCCATGAGGCACTTTGGGCCATCGGCAACAGCAGAATTATATTCCAAACCCCAATTTGCAACCTCATGACTCATCATATCCTTCATTCTAACATTACCATCAAGTGAAGGGATCCACCCTGGTATCATGAAGAATGCAGAGGGGTATGCCATGAGCAGCAATAAGCATACCTAAATATGCTTTATTAACCAGGTGAAGCTACAAAACAGGACTACTTGCATGCCTGGCAGTGTAAGCAGTAAGTGATAGAGCTAAACCATTCCAGAGCCAGCAGATCATATCTGAGCTCTGCGGTGTTGTCACAGATTTTTGGATTTCTGCTCAAATTGACTGACTGTCTATTCTCATATTTTCTGCCATTGCCAACCTCATTTACCTCTTTGCTTTCCCCATCAATTCTGATAAATCCTAATCTGTCTTGAATAATTCATCAAGAGTTTGGCTGCATCATGCTCTTGATGTCCCTGTTCAATCACAGAGGCTTGGCTTTGCCTCCCATACTTCTTCTTCTTTGTTGGAATGTTTCCAGTCTATATCTGAAGTGCCTTCACCTTGACGGCCATCCATAATTCTAGTACAGTTTTTCCTGGAAGTCGCTGGTTACATATTACCCAAGTTAAGTTCCTTCACATCCCATTAAAATTAACATTCTTCTAGTTTAAGTATTTTACTTCAGATCTTTCCTTACTATGCTGTGTTACTGATCAAAACTTAATGATTGTTCACTGTTACTCAGGTCATTCTCCATGGACACTTTGTCCAATTAGCCCATTTTATTTCCCAGCACAATATCCAGAAATGCTTAAACATATTTGGAATTTCATTTATTAACTTTGCTGGTTGGAGTCATACCTGTCAAAAAGGAGGATGGCTGTGATTGTTAAAGGTCAGTCAGCTTATCTCTGCAGGAGGTCCTCAGCATAGTTTCCTCATCCCAATCATAATCAGCTGCTTCATCAATGACCTTCGCCCCCATCATAAGGTTAGAAGTGGGGATATTCGCCGATGATTGTGGCGAGTAACTCACCTCCTGACTCCCGTAAGCTTGTCTGCCATCTGCAAGGCACAAGTCAGGAGTGTGATGGAATACTCCCCACATGTCTGGATGAGTGCAGCTCCAATAATATGCAAGTTGCTTGATACCATCCAGGACAAAGCAGCCTGCTTAATTGGCACCAGATCCACAAGAATCTACTCCCTCCAACGCTGACACTCAGTAGCAGTTGTATGTACTATCTACTTCACCAAATTCACCAAAGATTCTTAGACAGCACCTTCCAAACCCACAGCCACCTCTATCTAGAAGGACAAGGGCATGGGAATGACCTGCAAGTCCCCCTCCAAGCCACTTACCATCCTGACGTGGAAATATAGAATCCTTACAGTGTGGAAGCAGAAAGAATGTAAATGGGCAAGGGTTGCACCTTTAGTGATTGCATGGAAATAGGCCATGGGAGTATTGGAAGGTGTTGAGGGTGGAGTAGGATTGGATTTGAGTATCTTGGAGGGAACAGTTCAAATGGAATGCTGATAGGGAGACCAGGAAAATATGTTTCTGGTGGCAGGATCCCACTGGAGGTGGTGGAAATGGTGGATTAGGATCCTTTGGATAAGGATGGTGGACCTTAACATTGTTGTGGGAGGGAAGAGAAGGGTGAGGGAAAAAATGGACCAGGCAAGGCTAAGGCTAAGGGCCCTGTCAACCATGGTAGTGGGGAATCCTTGGATCCTCGGTTGAGGCAAAAAGCGGATGTTTCTGAACACCTGCCCAGTAGAAGGTGGCATCAACAGAACAGATGCCAGGGAGATGAAGAAGCTGGGAGAATGGAATGCAGCCCTTAAAGGAGGCAGGTTTTGACAATGTATAGTCTAGGTAACTGTGGGAGTCTGTGTGTTTATAATAAATATTGGTGACCGGCCTATCCCCAAATGGAAGCAGAGATGTCAATGAAAGGAAGGAAGAAATCAGAGATGGATCAGGTGAAAGTGAGAGCATGGTGGAAACTAGAAGCAAAATTAATATTTTTTTTCCATTTGCAATGAAAGAGGGAGGCAGCACCAATTATGTAATTAATGCACCAGAGAAAGAGTTAAGGGCAGGGACCCTGAGTGTGATTGGAATGGCCGATGTCCCATGAACCAGCCTAGAATTGGACATAACTGGCGCCCATTCAGGTACCCACGGTCATACATTTGCTCTGAAGAAATTGACAGGAGTTAGAGTAGAAGTTGTTCAAAGTACAGAGGAGCTAGGCCAGGCAGAAAAGGGTGTGGCGGTTGGGGACATTTCAGGCCTTCTTCTCCAGAAGAAATGGAGAGCCCTCGGACCATCCTGATGAGAGATGGGCATGCAGGGGGACGGCATGCCAATGATGAATAGGAGGTGGCTGATCCCTGCAAACTGGAAATTTTGAGACAGACAGAAAACATCAGAAGAATCTGTGGTTGTTTCGCTCGCTAAGCTGGTTCGTTGGATCGCAGACGTTTCATTACCCTGCTGGGTAACATCATCAGTGCAGCCTCTGATGAAGCGCTGTTGTGTTTTCCTGCCTGGTATTTAAACTCTGGGCTCCATTGGATTTGATTACCTCATTTCTGGTTTTCCTTCGCAGTGGCGTACTTATAGGGTTTAGTTCTATGTGTTTGTTGATGGCCTTCTTGGTGGAGAACCAGACCTCTAGGAATTCCCGTGCTTGTCTTTGTTTGGCCTGTCCTAGGATCCTGGTGTTGTCCCAATCGCACTGGTGGTTCTCCTTATCCATGTGAATGGAGATAAGTGAGTATCAGTCGTGTCTTTTTGTTGCTAGTTGTACCCTTGTGGCCAATTTTCTTCCTGTCTGTCCAATGTAATGTTTGTCGCAGTCCTTGCACGGAATTTTGTATATTGGTTCTGTCCATAGAGGGTAAGGGGTCTTTGGTTCAAGTTAGCAGTTGATGTAGGGTTGATGTGGGTTTGTGTGCTACTTTGATGCCCAATGGTCGTAGGAGTCTTGTGGTCAGTTCGGATATGTTCTTGATGTATGGTAGAGTGTGTTAGGGCATGCAGTATCTTCGTTGTTGTTCGTGTGATAGGCATCGTCGGATCCAGCTGTTCGGGTATATGTTGTCCTTAAATACTTGGTGGAGGTACTCCCCTTCTTTTTGGTGCAGTTCTGGGTTGCTACAGTGTGTCGTCACTTGTTTAAATAGTGTCTTCACAAAACTTCATTTCTGGGTGTTGGGGTGGTTACTGTTGAAATTCAGTAATTGGTCAGTGTGTGGTTTTTCAGCGTGCCTTCATCAGGAATTCCTTGTTGGCTCTGCATTCTGCCATGACGTCCAGGAATCGGAGCTGTTCGTTCTTTTCCTCTTCCCTGGTGAATTTGATGCTGGTGAGAGTGTTTATTAATTGGTGTGTCTCCTCTAGTTTGGTCTGTTTGATGATGACAAAAGTGTTGACCATGTATCGGATCCATAGTTTAGGTTTGATTTGCGGGAGGGCCATGCATTCGAGTCTCTGCATCACCACTTCTGCTCTTAGTCTGGAAATAGGTGACCCCATGGGTGTACTGTTGATCGGTTTGTAGATTTGGCCATTAAAGGTAAAGTGGGCCGTGAGGCATAGGTCCAGAAGTTTCAGCATGTTGTCTGTAGAGATGGTTTCCCTCAGGTCTCATTCTTTTAGTAGTGTTGCAAGTGTTTCTCTTGCCGGTGGTATGTCAATCAATGTGAATAGGGCAGTAATGTCAATCTACGATTCGGTAGCTGTCCTGTAGTCACTGGAGGCAGTGAGGTGATGTGAATCGCTGTGCAATGGGATGAAGCTTAGCTCTCTTTACAGCTTGGAGAGACATTTATGTCAATGACAGAGTGGTAGAGGAGTGACTGTCTGCCTCAGAAAGGTGTCCCCAAAGGTGACTGCATCTATTCATCTACTACGATGGGGTCTATTTGGTTTTCTTGACTGACCCACTAAACCATAAGTGAGCTGCTGAGTTTTGTTCTCAATATCAGTTGCCAGACTCTGAATGGATGAAACAGATTATACCTAAGAGCAGATGTTCACAAAGCTCATGACCTGGACGAATCCTCTGGAAGCTCTGTTTTCTAATCATATATCTCATACAGTATGCCCAGCATCTGCTGATTGATGGATGATTTTAAAGGCTTGTCATTGGCTTGGAGCTTGGCATCTAAATCACTGCCAGTTCTCCTCAAATTGCCAGAAATCTGCCTTACCCCAGTCTCTGACACCTGGTTTTGTTTCTGCAATGTGCTTGCATCAGTATTTGAATCAACTGAGGCCTGCATGTGTTTAATGAGGGTGCCTGTATCTGTACGGATGCTATATGTCGTGCAAGGATGTTATATTACACCCCTTCAGACTCCATCCTCCCTCCTCCTAATGGTCCTAAATCAGAACTAGCAGCTACTGCAGCAGGGCTTCATCTGTTGGGAAAACAAGCAAGGAATATGCAGGTAACTGTCTTCATTTACGTTGACATCAAAGATACACTATTGCTACCAGAGTTGAAAACTTAGCCTCTTTAAAATTGAGATACCTATTTCTCCCCAAATGTTGTAAGCCTTCAAAGTCACACTTAACCCTAACATTCCACATCAGCTTAAACTTTGCAGGGGAGGGCTACATGCTCTTGGAAACCTTGTTTTGAAACTCAATAACCTCATTTGATTGAAAAATATGTTGTTGGAAAATGCTTCTGAATGATTCTTGCTAATTAATAACCCTTGCACTTCAGAAATACCCTTTCATGTTATCCATAGTCGTCCTGTGCTATGAAGAGTCGCATGTCTGTTTCATACCATCTGACGTGCTTGGTTAAGGCATTCAACAATCCCTTACTATGGAACATGGAAACACAGAAAATAGGAGCAGGAGTAGCTGTTTGGTCCATCAAGTCTGCCCTGCCAGTCAATGAGATCAATTTCTGCCTTACCACTGTTTTCCTGCATTTTCCTGCATTTTCATGATATCGCTTGATGTTTTTACATGTAGAAATTTAGTGAACTCAGTCTTGAACATGATCAGTGATGGTTCTACACAGCCTTCTTGGGTAAATAATTCCAAGAATACATCATCCTCTTGGTGAGGCAGCGGCCTGGCCTTGCAACAGAGCCAGAGACTCCTGGTTGCAGTACATTCAGAGTAGGGATTCCTAACATTGTCAATGCAGTGACTATAATGAGGTCAGCCAGGTGGCCCCATAGAATATGAGTTCCCTGATTGGGACTGTTCATCTAGTCCAATCAGAGAATCCTGGCTGACAGATTAGAACAGGAATGTCATCCTGTTCATTCTTTGAGAGCTGGCTCTGTGGGAGCTGGATCAGTGTCAAGGACTCTCCATAGATAAATAAAGAGTGACTTGGCGACAGCATACCAGCCTCTGTGGAGTTATGTCAGATGAGGCGGCGCATTGGTGGCAGTGTGGTATGACCTGAGCGGGGACTCCTGGTGTCATTGAGGCAGCAACAGAGCCGGGGACTCTGGTTGCTGTTGCGGCAGACCCAGAGTGGGGGCTTCTGATTATTAATGAGGTGGCGGCAGTGGCAGCTCCTTGTTATGGTAGGCACAGAGCCGGATCTCCTAGTTGTTGGTGAAGTGGCGGCGGCAGTGGAGCCATGGACTGCTGGTTGCGGGGTGAGTGTGGATTCAGCACAAGACCTGGCATTGAAAACGGCTTCAGTGAGGTGGGCCCAGTGACAAAGAACTGGCGCTTAAAGTGTGGTGACTCGTACATTGGTGAGTGTGGCAGAAGCGAGGTGGTGGAAGAGGGCTGGAGGTGCAGGTATCATTTGTGAGCTGGCTGAGGACTCACGGCAGACGTGGCGGAACACAGATAGACTCTCTTCCAGTTATCTCATTTTATTCTTCTTTCACTCTATCATAGAATCCCTACAGTGTGGAAGCAGGCCCTTCAGTCCACACCAACTCTCACAGCATCCCACCCAGACCCATCCCCCTATAACCTACCTAATCTACACATCCATGAACACAATGGGCAATTTAGCATAGCCAATCCACCTGCTTGCACATCTTTGGATAGTGGGAGGAAACAGGAGCACCTGGAGGAAACCCACGCAGACACGGGGAGAATGTGCAAACTCTACACAGACAGTCGCCCGAGGATGGAATCGAACCTGGATCCTTGGCGCTGTGAGGCAGCAGTGCTAACACTGAGCCACCGTGCTGCCCAAAAATGGAGGTGACAATAAATCATTCAGTTCAATTCAAGAAATTTCTCCTCATTTGAGTCTTAAATGACTGCCCTTACTCTGTGATTCTAGAACATCAATAAGCTCACTTCTTGTTTGTTGAAACTCTAGAGCTTACAAGCCCAGTTTCTTCAAATTCCTTTCATAAGCCAGAAGACGGTCATAAGACAATCCTGCCAAAGCAGGGATTAGTCTGGTGAGGAACCATTATACATTCTCTGTGTCACCTGTGAAGACCACATCTTTTTACTTCCTTTGTTTTTCAACTGTGGATTGAAAAAGGAATATACTAATCTAAACTAAGGAGACTGGGCAAATAGATGGCTATAGTTTTGAAAATCACATTTACAGGAACAGGTTGTGTGTTCAGTAATAAACCTGTTTAAAGATGGTAATAAGTACCTCTGGAACAGGTGGGACTTGAACTCAGACTTTCTGGCTCAGAAGTAAAGATATTACCACAGCACCACAACACCACAACATTGAGTATTATATATAATGTTGTCTATTCTGGTACAAAGAGCAAAAGCAAACATCAAGGAGGCAATGAGCCCTGAACCAGGGGACACTTGCTTGACAACAATGGTCTGATTGGCTCTTGCCAGGTAACCAAGGCTTGCGTGGGGTCAGAGAAACAGAGGAATATTCAGCTTGCAAAGCAAAAGGACAAAAAAAAGTTTGTGTCTCTCTCCTGTGTGAGAGATCAGAAAGCCTCAAAAACAGCCAGTTGTCTTCCACTCATCTTTCTCTGCAAATCCCTTCAAAGACAGTGATAGGGCAAATACTGAACCAGCAAATGAAAGACAGCAGCAGTGTACAAATAAAAGTGTCTCATTGGCAAAGATGAAGAAGAATCTAAAGGAAGAATAAGAAAATAACTCAGCAAATCCTGTAGAGGTAGCAAGAACTGCAGATGTAGGAGCCAGAGGTAACACAGTGTGGAGCTGGAGGAACACAGCAAACCAGGTGGCATCAGTGGAGCAGGAAAGTTGACAATACAGGTCGGGACCCTTCTTCAGCAAATCCTGTAGTCCAGACTGGTGATATCAAACAGTGTTTCCCTGATTTTTTTTTTACTTTTTCCACCTTTAATGTCCACATCTTGTCTGTCTTTGAGTGCTTATCTGTTTGTGAAGGGAGCAATTTAAAAGGGGTAGTGTTAAGTTCCAAGAAAGACCAAGAGGTCAAAGTGTTAAATAGCAGGAGTTTTGTTATGGAGATGTTTACTCTGCAGACATCAAGGTTAAACTAAAGTATTTCCCACCTAAAATGGTTGATGATGTCATCATTAAGTCACCTGTTCAGACACTTAAAGTGACAAGCCACTATATTAATATGCATATTAATCGTGAAGCAGCGGCCTTCTTGCTTTCAGCGTTGGGAGTGGTGAGAGCGTGAGCCGGGTGGTGAACTAATATATTTGGGCATTGTCTAAACCTGAAACACTACACGTGTAGTGTCTCTCACCCATCCTCCTCCTCTAACCAAAAAAATAGACCGTGTGGAAGGTCAGTAAGGTAAGGGCTTTTATTTTATTCTTCTGGAAATCTAGAGTAGAGGGAATGAAGCTAGGGCAGTTGCATGCTCCTCTTGCAGGATGTGGGAGGTAAGGGTCACTACTGGTGTCCCTTCTGACTTCACCTGCAAGAAGTACACCCAACTCCAACTCCTCACAGACTGCATTGGGGAACTGGAGCTGGAGCTGGATGAACTCTGGATCATTTGGGAGGCTGAGGGGTTGATAGAGAGGAATAATAAGGAGGTGGTCACGCCCAAGGTACAGGAAAAGGGTAGCTGGGTGACTGTCAGGAGGGGGAAAGGGAATAGGCAGACAGTGCAGGGACAGTGGCTGTTCCCCTCAACAATAAGTATACCGTTTTGGATACTGTTGGGGGGCGACGACCTACCGGGGAAAGCCATTGGGGCCAGGTCTCTGGCACTGAGCCTGGCTCTGTGGCTCAGAAGGGAAGTGGGGAGAATAGGAAAGCAATAGTGATAGGAGATTCACTGGTTAGGGGAACAGCTAGGAGATTCTGTGGTATCGAGTGGGACTCCTGGATGGTATGTTGCCTCCTGGGTGCCAGGGTCAGGGATGTCTCAGATTGGGTCTTCAGGACTCTTAAGGGGGAGGGACAGCAGCCAGAAGTTGTCATACACAACGGTACCAATGACATAGCTAGGAAACGGGATGAGGACCTGAAAAGTAATTATAGAGAGTTAGGATGGAATCTGAAAGCTAGGATGAGTGGAGTAGTAATCTCAGGATTACTACCGGTGCCATGGGGTAGTGAAGCTAGAAACAGAGAGAGAGCGCAGCTGAACACGTGGCTACGGAGCTGGTCTAGGAGGGAGGGCTTCAGGTTTGTGGATCATTGTGATACCTTCTGGGGAAGGTGGGACCTGTACAGGAAGGGCCGGTTGCACCTGAACTGGAGGGGCACCAATATCCTGGGTGGAAGGTTTGCGAGAGCTATTTGGAAGGGTTTAAACTAGTTTGGCAGGGGACTGGGAACCGGAGATACAGATAAGAGGATGGGGTAGCCAGTGTACAGACAGATAGAGCAAGCAGAAAATCCGTGAGGAAGGATGAGCAATTAATAGGGCAAAGTGGCAGTCAGTGTGACGGGTTGAGATGTGTCTACTTCAATGCAAGAAAGTGTCAGGAATAAGGGTGACAAACTTAGAGCATGGGTCAGTACTTGGAACAACGATGTTGTGGCCATTATGGAGACTTGGATAACACAGGGGCAGGAATGGTTGTTGGATGTTCCGTGGTATAGATGTTTCAATAGAAATAAGGAGGGAGGTAAAAGAGGTGGGGGAGTGGCATTGCTAATCAGGGATGGTATCACAGCTGCAGAAAGGGAGGTCATGGAGGATGGTTTCTCCACTGTGTCATTATGGGTGGAAGTCAGAAACAGGAAAGGAGCAGTCACTTTATTGGGAATTTTCCATACACCCCCAAATAGCAACAGAGACACTGAGGAACAAATTGGGAGACAGATTTTAGGAAGGTGCAGAAGTAATAGGGTTGTTGTCATGGGCGACTTCAACTTCCCTAATATAGACTGGAATCTCCTAAGTGCAAATAGTTTGGATGGAGCAGATTTTGTCAGGTGTATCCAGGAAGGATTTCTGACTCAATATGAAGATAGGCCGACTAGAGGGGAGGCCATATTGGATTTGGTGCTTGGCAATGAACCAGGTCAAGTGTCAGATCTCTCGGTGGGAGACCATTTCGGTGACAGTGATCACAACTCCCTGACTTTTACTATAGTCATGGAGAGGGATAGGAGCAGACGGTATGGGAAAGTATTTAATTGGAGGAGGGAGAATTACAGTGCTATTAGGCAAGAACTACGGAGCACCAACTGGGATTAGATGTTCTCAGGGAAATGCACGATAGAAATGTGGAGGTTGTTTAGGGAACAGTTGCTACAGGTACTGGATAGGTTTGTCCCACTGAGGCAAGGAAAGGATGATAAGGTGAAGGAATCTTGGATGACAAGACATGTTGGACTCCTAGTCAAGAGGAAGAAGGGCTCTAGAGGTCTACAAGGTAGCCAGGAAGGAACTGAAGAATGGACTTAGGAGAGTTAGAAGGGGTTATGAGAAAACCTTGGCGGGTAGGATCAAGGAAAACTCCAAGGCTTTCTATACTTATGTGAGGAACAAGAGGGTGGCCAGAGTGAGGGCCGGGCCAATCAGGGACAGTGGAGGGAACTTGTGTGTGGAGTCAGAGGAGGTAGGGGAAGTCCTTAATGAACACTTTGCTTCAGTATTCACCAGTGAGAGGGACCTTGATGTTTATGAGGACAGCATGAAACAGGCAGATATGCTCAAACAGGTTGTTGTTAGGAAGGAGGATGTGCTAGAAATTCTGAAAAACATGAGGATAGATAAGTCCCCTAGGCCAGACGGGATAAACCCAACGTTACTACGGGAAACGAGGGAAGAGATCGCTGCCCCTTTTGCAATGATCTTTGCATCCTCACTGTCCACTGGAGTAGTGCCAGAAGATTGGAGGGTGGCAAATGTCATTCCCTTTTTCAAGAAAGGGAATAGGGATAATCCTGGAAATTACAGACCAGTCAATCTTACTTCTGTGCTGGGAAAATTATTGGAGGGGATTCTGAGAGAAAGTATTTATAATTATTTGGAAAAGCACAGTTTGATTAGAAATAGTCAGCATGGCTTTGTGAGGGGCAGGTCTTGCCTCACAAGCCTTACAGAATTCTTTGAGGATGTGGCAAAACACATTGATGAAGTTAGAGCAGTGGATGTGGTGTACATGGATTTTAACAAGGCATTCGATAAGGTTCCACATGGTAGGCTCATTCAGAAAGAAGGGAAGCATCGGATTCAGGGAAATTTGGCTGTCCGGATACAAAACTGGCTGTCCAATAGAAGACAGAGGGTGGTAGTAGATGGAAGTATTCAGCCTGGAGCTCGGTGACCAGTGGTGTTCTGCAGGGATCTGTTCTGGGACCTCTGCTCTTTGTGATCTTTATAAATGACTTGGATGAGGAAGTGGAAGGGTGGGTTAGTAAGTTTGCTGATGACACGAAGGTTGGAGAAGTTGTGGACAGCATGGAGGGCTGTTGTAGGTTGCAACAGGACATTGACAGGATGCAGAGCTGGGCAAAGAAGTGGAATTCAACCCAGAAAAGTGTGAAGCGATTAATTTTGGAAGGTCAAATTTGAATGCAGAGTTCAGGGTTAAAGGCAGGATTCTCGGCAGTGTGGAGGAACAGAGGGATCTTGGGGTCGATGTCCATAGATCCCCCAAAGTTGTGACCCAAGTTGATAAGGTTGTAAAGAAGGCGAATGGTGTATTGGCTTTCATTGACAGAGGAATTGAATTTAAGAGCCTTGAGGTTATGCTGCAGCTCTATAAAACTCTGGTTAGACCGCACTTGAATATTGTGTTCAGTTCTGGTCACCTCATTTCAGGAAAGATGTGCAAGCTTTAGAGAGGGTGCAGAGAAGATTTACCAGAATGCTGCCTGGACTGGAGGGCAGGTCTTATGAGGAAAGGTTGAGGGAGCTAGGGCTTTTATCATTGGAGTGAAGAAGGATGAGAGGTGACCTGATGGAGGTTTACAAGATGATGAGAGGCATAGATAGAGTGGATAGTCAGAGACTTTTTCCCAGGGTGGAAATGATTGTTACGAGGGGACATAATTTTAAGGTGGTTGGAGGAAGATATAGGGGAGATGTCAGAGGTAGGTTTTTCACACAGAGAGTGGTGGGCGTGTGAAACGCGCTGCCAGCAGTGGTAGTGGAGTCAGATACTTTAGAGACTTTTAAGCAGCTCTTGGATCAGCACATGGAGGATAGTAAAATGTATGGTATGCAGGGTTGATTGACCTTATTAGGATAATAGGTCGGCACAACATCGTGGGCCGAAGGTCCTGTACTGTGCTGTACTGTTCTAGGTTCTATGTTCTGTATTGTAACATCCCTCCTCCTATACATCAAAGGTTCCGGTAATGAAAACACTCACAATATTTGCAGTCGTCTATCCAACACTCAGTCGGTAAGACGTTCTAGAGGACACTGGTTTCTGTGTGATTGTTAGCACACCTTAGGCACCTGTTTATTTTTCTCATTGGCCTTAATCCCTAGTAATTCAGGTGTACTAGGAACATCATCTGTCACTGTCTTTTCCTGTGTCGACTGAATGTTTGGAAGTTCACACAATGTTGTGGTATTTTCCATAAAGTTATTATCTTTCCCAGATTCTCCAGTTACTGTTCTGTCCTCAGGGATAGCCACATATCTATTTGGCACAATTATTTGTGGATCTTCAATTAATATTGCCTCTAGCCTAATTATTTTGGTTGCTAAGAGTGGATCTGCGTTACTCTTGTCTGCGGGAGACTGGCACGTCTTTGCGATGGTGATGCTCATATCTGAAATAACTCCACGAAGACTGCTATCCCATCACCAAGTCACCCTTGATTTACAAAGTACATGATACTGACCCAGTTAGCAAAGAGATGGCTCCGAAAGTGAGAAGTACCCATGACACTCATGTTTATATCTGTCAACCAGGGCTCCCTGATTGGACCAGGTTAACAGCCCCAATCAGGGAACTCATATCTTATTCAACTGACTGACATCGTTCCAATCATGGCAATTCCCCCATTCCCCCCACCCCCCCCCCTATAAATCCTGGGACGCAGGCCTGTTGTTTTTCCTGTAGCTTCTCCTGGGGCGCTTTGTACCAGGTCCTTTTTCTCCGTCTCTGACTGGAATACTGGTGGCATGTACTGGACCATAGCTTACCTCTTATGCCCGGAGCGTCTCGGCTGAAACGCATCATCTTCTTGAGGAGATAATAGCATCAAGGCTGCTGTGTCCATCTCACCTCAGAGGTTTCTTTGACGCTGGGTGAAGGGGTAGAACCCACGAGTTCTGACAGCCTTGCCAGAAGTTCTGAGGGGCCGGCTATGTTTTCCTCCTGCCCAGTTTGCAAGGTTGCAGCTTTCATGTGGTCCACATGCTTGTTCAGGACTGCCTCACCTACCTAAACGTTATATGTCACAGGACCTCACCCTGCATGAACCATGCCTTTTACCCATTCCCAACTTCAACCCCTGAAATAAACTGCCTCTCTCGCTTATAATAGTCTTGTGTCTGGCATTGGTATTCCTGATGGGTTTTACCCTGCCTCCCTCAGGTCCGGGAAGATCAGATTTAACTGGGTGTGGAGCCTTTTCCCCAAAGGCAGCGACCTTTGCTCGGAACAATAACTCTTACTCCCCATAATAATATGCCATCCTCTATCGTGATCTGGTCTCGGGTTCAGGAAGGTTTCAATTCTGGTTGTGATAACCCTTTTGCTTCCCCCCGTGGCACCACCAGTGGTGTGTCCACCAGTGGGAGGCAGCTCAAGGCATCTGCATTTGCCACTTGGCTTCCCAGACAGCGTTCGAACTTGTAATTGTATGCATACAGAATAAGAACCCAACACTGAATTCACCCTTAAGCTATGGGTGGCATGGCCCTGTCTTCTTTAAGTAGCCCTAGCAGAGGTTTGTGATCTGTTATTATTATAAACGTAAAGCCATAACGGTATTGGTGAACTTTCTCAGACTAAAAGTGACTGCCAAACCTTCCTTATCTATCGGGATGTATCTTTGCTCAGCATCAGCCAGTCTCTGGGAAGCAAGCGCTATCCAGTGCAGCGTTCCTCTCAGCTGGGCCACTGGTGAGCCAAGACTACCCTGATACCATAGGGGGAAGCATTGTGTGTCAGTACAACATCGCATTTGGGATAGTTGTGTGCCAGCACCTAAGATGATGATAGCTGTCTAAACAAGCCTCTAATCTCTGGTGTTTAACAGACAGGTCAAATGGACCAGTCTTTTTTAATTCCTGCACTACCTTCCTGTTCCTTCTTCAGTGTCTTGACAGTCACAGGTTAGATGTAAAGGAGATTTTACAATGACGGGGGACTTTAGCTATATGAAATAGCCGCAATTGTTAAAAAGCTTAGGGGAATTTTACAAAGAAACGTTTAAAACTTTGAACAGTTTTGGTGGAGTAGATAAGGACAAACTGTTCTAAGAACAATAGGGATGTTGACCAGAGGAAATAGAATCAAGGCCGTTGGCAAAACGATCAGAGGAGAGATATGGGGAAAGTTTTCGATACCAAAAGTTATCATCGGCAAACATTGCCTTAAGGAGTGGTAGCAGGTTGAATGACCTTTCTATTCTCAATTATTTTATATTTTATTCAGGTACAAAAACAAGTCTGGAAAAAGCTGTTGTGCTGAAGAGTGAGAAAGTTGATCTTAGTCTGCTCCGTTCATTTGAGCAAGTGAAAGCTGCAGCGTCAAATCCAGAAATGATTTTACAGCTTGAAAATTTACTTTTGACATGGCACAATCAATTGGAACAGGTTTGTGTTTAATCTTTGAGCATTTTGTTAGCATCATTCTCGAAAATAATAAGCTTGACATGGTTAATTTTTAATTTCCCATCATATGTATCATTGAAGTGTTAGAAAGGGAGTCTTGTATGTTACAATCACAAAACTTGAAAATTTCTCTCCAAGCCACACACATCCTAATTGTGACTAAATCACCATTTCTTTACTGTTACTGGGTGAAAATCCTTTTTTGAACTGGAGGCCTGTGACCAGCACTGTTTCACAGGAATCGTTGCTGGGTCCGCTGTGTTTGTCATTTATATAAGTGATTTGGATGAGAATATAGGAATCATGGTTAGTAATTTTGTGGATGACACCAAAATTAGTGGTATAGTGGACAGTGAAGAAGGTTATCTAAGAGTACGATGGGATCTCATTCAGCTGGGCCAAAATGCCGAGGAGTGTCAGATGGAGTTTAATTTAGATAAATGCGAGATGTTGCATTTTCATAAGACAACCAAGGGCAGAACTTACACAGTTGATGGTAGGGCCCTGGAGAGTGTTGTCGAACAGAGAGACCTAGGAGTTCAGGTGCATAATTCCTTCAAAGATAGACAGGGTGGTAAAGAAGGTGTTTGGCATGTTTGCCTTCATTGGTCAGAGCATTGAGTGCAAGAGATGGAATGTCATGTTGCGACTATGCAGAATGTTGGTGAGGCCACTTTTGGAGTATTGCGTACAATTCTGGTTGCCCTGCTAAGGAAGGATGTTATTAAACTGGAAAAGGTGCTGAAAAGATTTACAAGGATGTTACTAGACTGGAGAATTTGACTTATAGGGAGAAGTTGGATAGGCTGGGACTTATTTTCCTGGAGCGTAGGAGGTTGATACATGATCTTGCAAGTTTATAAAATCATGAAGGGCATAAAAAGGGGGAATAGCCAATGTCTTTTCCCTAGAGTAGGGGAGTTTAGAACTAGAGGGCAAAATTTTAAGGTGAGAGGGGAAAGATTTAGAAGGGACCTGAGGGACAACTTTTTGCCACTGACTGGTTTGTAAACTGAATGAACTACCAGCAGAAGTGGTTGATGCAGGTACAGATATGACATTTAAAAGACATTTGGATGGGTACATGAATAGGAAAGATTTAGAGGGATATGGCTCAAACACAGGCAAATAGAACTAGTTTAGTTTGGGATACCTGGTTGGCATGGATGAGTTGGGCTGTAGGGTCTGTTTATGTGCTGTATGATTCTATTGCATTTTGGATGTACTGATACCATGGATTACGGCAGTTCAAGAAGGCTTCATGAGGGTAATTGTTTTCCCAGCCATAATGCCTACATCCATTGTAAGAATAAATAAAAACAGTCAATTCTCTTTGTATCTTCAGTAATATTTCACTTTTTTATTCTGTCACTTTAACTCTCAATCTAACTCTTGGGACGGTATAGTCCTGACTCAGAGGAGTGAGAAGAGAGACAGACAGAAACATTATTGCGTATGAGTCCAAAATTCAGAGGCCTGACCATGAATTAAACTGTTTGCAAATAAGTTCTCCAACCTCAAAAACCAAATTGATCTTCCCAAATGCGCAAGTCGCAAAGTCATCTCATTGAAAGGCCAACTTGCTAGAAGTAAGAGGATATTCCAAATTAAGTTTAATCCCATTGAGAAATATGTACATTCAGATTCCTAACTCTATATAACACCAATGCATCTGGTGAGGCTGACTTCTTCCTTGAGTTTGGAGTAATTAATTTCTGGTATGTCCTTTTAGTGAAATGTTTATAAACCAAAGCAAATGATTGAGTTATGGTGTAGGTTGTAAGTGGAATGCAGGTGTCAAAAAGGAGGAGTGTGAATGGGTTTTAGATCCAGGTTGGAGCAACAGTGGACTAAGGAAAGAGAGTGGGTGCGTCTCAGGGCCATGGTGGAGAGAAGGTAGCACAAGGCGGGCAGGCCATTAGGGAAAGAAGGAACACTGTGTAGGGAACAGTGGGGCAATGTCCTTCTAAACAAGGGGAAGGTGGAGCACTGTCTGGGAGAAGTAGTACTGTCTGCTGAAGGGTAGCAAGGTAGACATCGCGTTTCTGTCCTGTCCTGTGTCAACTGGTCACTAAATATTGTGTGGTCACAGAGAGTTAGCTGTCCAGGGTGTGGTTGGTGCTTTGGGGAGTTTTTGTCTGAATATTGGAACTGTGGCAGAGAGTATATTGGCATATTGGTATTGTGGCAGAGAATATATTCACAGTAGAATGGGAAGTTTTAACTGATAGGGTGTGAATTCATAGTCATGGATGAGTATACTATGGTCTCACAGACAGGGAGTTGGGAAAAGCCAGGAAGAGTGTGGTACAGATCACCTGGAGAGTTGTGGAGCTTCAGAACTTCAGTAATTGGAAGATCAGGAGATAATAGATAACATGCACAAGAACGGGAGAATGGTCGGAAGGAAAATTTCAAGGGTGACAGAGAAGGAATATGACTAAACATTATGAATGAAGGATAATGGAAGAAATTACTGGGTTACAAAGTGAAGCTCACCATTTTCACAATGAAGTTGTAGTTATTGGGATTGCTGATTGTCAATACCCATGTGTGAGGAGCCTGTTTTTGGGTAGGCAGAACTTCTGCTTAAAATCTTTGGCCCATTAAAGGACATTATGATTCAAATGGAGAAAGGACAGTGCTCAGCCATGGATTTCCAAAGGAGTTCTGATAGAGTACAGCACATAAGGCGGTATAGGAACCAATGGTGTACTATTAGAACTAACTATTAGAAGGCAGAAATTTAGATGAAGGTGACATTTTCAGGATGGCAACCTGTAACTAATGGATGTACTCAGGGGCTGGAGCCACAATTATTACGGTATATCTTAGTGACTTAGATCAGGAAAGTGAATGTATGATTGACAAGTTTACAGATGACATTAAAGTAGATTGGGTGGCATGGTGGCTCAGTGGTTAGCACTGTTGCCTCACAGTACCAGGCACCTAGGTTTGATTCCACCCTCAGGCAGATATCTGTGTGGAGTTTGCATATTCTCTTTGGGTTTCACCTGGATGCTCCAGTTTCCTCCCACATTCCAAAGATGTGCAGCCTAGGTGGATTGTCCATGCTAAATTGCCCATAGTGTTCAGGGATGTGTAGGTTGGGTGTGTTAGCCATGGAAAATGCAAGGTTACAGGGAGGGGGTAAGGGGATGGGTCTGGGTGGGATGCTGTTCAGAGGGTCAAAGTGGACTTGTTGGGCCGAAGGGCCTGTTTCCACATTGTAGGAATTCTAAAAAAAAATTGCAAGAAAAGTAATGAGGATGGAATGGTAAGTCTACAGAGGGAAACAGACAGCTTAGGTGAGTGGGCAAAATCTTGGCAGATGGAACATAACGTGGGGAAAATGTATGGTTATGCACTTTGGAAGAATAGATGAGGTGCATTTATTTAAATGGAGAAAAACTACAGAAAGCTGCAACCAGAGTGCCATGGGTGTCCTTGTGCCTAAATCATAAAACACCTATCGTATAAGTTTGGCAGGAAATAATGAAGGCAAATGCGATGTTTTCCTTTAATTCAAAGGAAATGGAGTATAAAAATAGGGTAGTCTTGGTAAACCTTTATAGGGCATTAATTAGTCTACCAAGTATACAATATGGATATTCTTCCCTAATGGAAAAAATTATTGGCATTGCAGGCAGTCTAATGAAAGCTCACTAGGTTGATTCCAGGTATGGAGGGATTTTCTTACGAGGAGTGGTTGAGTAGGTTGTATACTCATTGGAATTTAGAAGAATGAAAGTCGACGTTATTAAAACAGACGAGATTCTTA
This sequence comes from Ginglymostoma cirratum, assembly GCA_024137785.1. Classification (NCBI taxonomy): domain Eukaryota; kingdom Metazoa; phylum Chordata; class Chondrichthyes; order Orectolobiformes; family Ginglymostomatidae; genus Ginglymostoma; species Ginglymostoma cirratum. The sequence continues at coordinate 2,376,635 of JAHRHZ010000279.1, read as the reverse complement.
GTGAGCTTGACAGGCTATTTTTTTTTCATTTTTTTCATTTTTGGCAGAGTCTTTTGATTTATTTTGAGTTATTATTGTCATACGTCCGAGGTACAGTGAAACATTTTGTTTTGCGTGCAGTATAAGCAGACCATAGTGTACAAAGGTCATAGGGTGATTGAACAGTGTGAGGAATACAAAGTTATGGCTGCAAAGAAGATGCATACAAAGCAAGATCAATATTAGATTTGAAATTTGAGAAGTCCATACTCAAGTCAATTAACAGCAGGGCAGAAGTTGTTCTTGAACCTGTTGGTATGTGTGTTTAAGCTTTTGTATCTTCTGCCTGGTAGAAGAGGTTGGAAGAGATTATAACCGGGTAGGAGGAGCCTTTGACGATGTTGGCTGCCTTTCCAAGGAGGTCTAGGATCAGAGGGCTTAATCTCAATATAAATCATAGAGTCATAAGAATTGTACAGCATGGAAACAAACTCTTCGGTCCAACTCATCAATGCCAACACGATATCCTATATTAATCTAGTCTTATTTACCAGCATTTGGCCCATATCCCTCCAAACCATTCTTATTCATGTACCCAGATGCCTTTTAAATGTTATAATTGTACCAGCCTCCATCACTTCCTCGAGCAGCTCATTTCATACATGCAACACCCTCTGCTTGAAAAAGTTGCCCCTTAAATCCAGCTTATATCTATACCTATGCCCTCTAGTTTTGGATTCCCCATCCCAAAGACCTTGGCTATTCATGATTTTGTAAACAGCAATAATTACTACGAAAAGGGTGGGGGAAGACGGCTTCTGGGGGAAGGAGAGGCATTTGTAGAATGGGAGACAAGGACTTTAATGGGAGGAAACACTAGGTATGTGGGAGGGATGTAGACGGAACAGCATAAGAGGGCATGGGCATGCTCGCGGACATAGGTTTAAGGTGAGGGGGGAAGATTTAAAAGTGATCTGAGGGGCATTTTTTTCACATGGAGGGTGGTGCATACTTGGAACAAACTGCCAGAGAAAGTGGTAGAGGTGAGTACAATTTCAGCATTTAAAAGACATTTGCTCAGGCACATGGATACTAAAGATTTATAGGGATATGGGCCAAATGCAGGCAAATAGGACAAGTTCAGTTTAGGAAACCTGGTTAGTATGTACAAGTTGTGTCGCAGGATCTGTTTCCATGCTGCCTGATTCTATGACTCTACAGGAGGGTGTTGTTAATGACAGCAACCACTGTAGTGATTGTAACAAAGTCAACTATCTGGACGTCATAGAATATGACGTTCCTGATTGGGACTGTTAACTTGATCCAATCAAAGAGCCCTGGCTGACAAAAAGAAAGAGGTACTGACATGCTCTTACATGATCTGAATGAGGCAGTACGAAAGTCAAGAGATAACAAGGTGTAGAGCTGGATGAACACAGCAGGCCAAGCAGCATCAGAGGATCAGGAAGGCTGATGTTTCAGGCCTAGACCCTTCTTCAGAAATGGGGGAGGGGAAGGAGGTTCTGAAATAAATAGGGAGAGAGGGGGACGCAGATAGAAGATGGATAGAGGAGGAGATAGGTGGAGAGGAGACAGACAGGTCAAAGAGGTGGGGATGGAGCCAGTAAAGGTGAGTGTAGGTGGGGAGTTAGGGAGGAGATAGGTCAGTCCAGGGAGGATGGACAGGTCAAGGGGGCAGGATGAGGTTAGTAGGTAGGAGATGGGGGTGGGGCTTGAGGTGGGAGGAGGGGATAGGTGGAGGGTAGGACAGGTTAGGGAGGTGGGACAAGCTGGGCTGGTTTTGGGATGCGGTAGGGGGAGGGGAGATTTTCCCATCTCCAACTGCCGTCGAGACATCAATCGCCTCAACCTCTCCAACCCCTCACCCACTTCAGCCTCTCCCCGGCAGAATGTGCAGCCCTCCGCTCCAATCCCAACCTCACCATAAAACCCGCGGACAAGGGAGGCGCAGTTGTAGTATGGCGCACTGACCTCTACATTGCCAAGGCCAGGCGCCAACTCTCCGACACCTCCTCCTACCGGCCCTTAATCATGACCCCACCCCCGACCACCAAACCATCATCTCCCAAACCATCCACAACTCATCACTTCAGGTGACCTCCCACCCAAAGCCTCAGACCTCATCGTTCCCCAACCCCACACTGCCCGCTTCTATTTCCTTCCCAAAATCCACAAACCTGACTGCCCTAGTCGACCCATTGTCTCTGCCTGCTCCTGCCCCACTGAACTTATCTTTACCTATCTCGACTCCATTTTCTCCCCCTTGGTCCAGGAATTCCCTACCTACGTCCGTGACACCACCCACTCCCTCCACCTCCTCCAGGACTTCCAATTGCCCGGTCCCCAACACCTCATCTTTACCATAGACGTCCAGTCCCTATACACCTGCATTCCCCATACAGATGGCCTAAAGGCCCTCTGCTTTTTCCAGGCAGGCCCGACCAGTCCCACTCCACTGACACCCTCATCCATTTAGCCGAACTCGTCCTCACCCTCGACAACTTCTCTTTCAATTCCTCCCACTTCCTACAGACAAAGGGGCTGGCCATGGGTACCGGCATGGGCCCAAGCTATGCCTGCCTCTTTGTAGGTTACGAGGAACAATCCCTCTTCCGTACCTACACTGGCCCTAAACCCCACCTCTTCCTCTGTTACATTGATGACTGTATCAGCGCCGCCTCGTGCTCCCACGAGGAGCTCGAACAGTTCATCCTCTTCACCAACACCTTCCACCCCAACCTGAAGTTCACCTGGACCATCTCTAATCCCTCCCTCTCCTTCCTGGACCTCTCTGTCTCCATCTCCGACAACCACCTAGAAACTGATGTCCATTTCAAGCCCACCAACTCCCACAGCTACCTAGAATACACCTCCTTCCACCCACCTTCCTGCAAAAATGCCGTCCCCTATTCCCAATTCCTTTGCCTCCATCGCATCTGCTCCCAGGATGAGGCATTCCACTCCCGTACATCTCAGATGTCCTCGTTTTTCAAGGACCGCAACTTCCCCCCTTCAATGGTCTAAAACGCCCTCGACCATGTCTCCCGCATTTCCTGCAACTCAACCCTCACACCTTCTCCCCGCAATAACATCCAAAACAGAATCCTCTTCGTCCTCACGTACCATTCCACCAACCTCCAGATCCAACGCATCATCCTCCGACACTTCCGCCATCTGCAATCAGACCCCACCAAAGACATTTTTCCCTCTCCACCCTTACATGCTTTCCGGAGGGACCACTCTCTCCGTGACTCCCTTGTCCGCTCCACACTCCCGTCCAGCCCCACCTCACCCGGCACTTTTCCCTGCAACCGCAGGAAGTGCTACACCTACCCCTACACCTCCCTCCTCATCCCCATCCCAGGCCCCAAGAAGACTTTCCACATCAAGCAGATGTTCACCTGCACATCTGCTAATGTGGTATACTGCATCCATTGTTCCCGTTGTGGCCCCCTCTACATCGGGGAAACCAAGCGGAGGCTTGGGGACCACTTTGCCGAACACCTATGCGTGGTTCTCACGAAACACCTGCACCTCCCAGTCGCAAACCATTTCAACTCCCCCTCCCATCCCGCAGATGACATGTCCATCCTGGGCCTCCTGCAGTGCCACAACGATGCTATTTGAAGGCTGCAGGAACAGCAACTCATTTCCGCTTGGGAACCCTGCAGCCCAGTGGTATCAATGTGGACTTCACAAGCTTCAAAATCTCCCCTCCCACTACCGCATCCCAAAACCTGTCCTTCCTCTCACCTATCCCCTCTTCCCATCTCAAGCCCCACCCCCATCTCCTATCTACTAACCTCATCCCGCCCCCTTGACCTGTCTGTCCTCCCTGGCCTGACCTATCTCCTCCCTACGCCCCCACCTAGACTCACCTTTACTGGCTCCATCCCCACCTCTTTGACTTGTCTGCCTCCTCTCCACCTATCTTCTCCTCTATCCATCTTCTATCCGCCTCCCTCTCTCTCCCTATTTATTTCAGAACCCTCTTCCCCTCCCCTATTTCTAATGAAGGGTTTCGGCCCGAAATGTCAAGCTTTCCTGCTCCTATGATGCTGCTTGGCCTGCTGTATTCATCCAGCTCCACACATTGTTATCCCCTATTTAAACCAACTGAATGCAACACCTGAAAAGAGAACACCAACACTTCTCACTCGCTGTCATTAAGTTTAGTAATCCTAATCCAACCTTGAAATAGAGATTTTGATCCCAACAAGAGCACCTAATTTGTTGGGTGACCAGACCAAACCCCCTCAAAACATATCAAAGAGACAGCCTCCACCCTAATCTTATTTGAAGGCAAGTGTAAAGCACTGTGTTCTAGATGTGATTCAATTGGTCAAACTAGTAGGCTTTAAGCAAAATACATTTTATTCTTACACCACAATTAAAATGCAAACAAAAGAAAGATTTTAACTGCTACGCGTCAACTGTTCCAATATAGCCATGTCCTATAAACACATCCTTGGCAAAGGCAAGTTCAGCAAAGTAGATTGTCTCACGTACTATCTCTTGTCCAGGAGAAAGGAAATCAAAATAAACAACCTAACAGCAGAGAAGGAACACAAACTTCTAGCTGCAGCAGAAAGAATTGGATCAAGCAGTTTCAGCAGCCAACTTCCCAACTTCAAATGAACTTCTTGGGTCTGTGAGATTCTGACTGTACACACTCATGCTTCTTTTTTCTAATGAAAAAAGACCCTCAGGGAATTCAAAGCTGTCTATCCCTTCTTCTGAAGCAGACTTTCTGGTGTCACTGGCAACACCTCTCTGCAAGAGAAACAGCACAGAATAAATCCCTCTAAAAATCACAGTACCGTCACAATACATTAGTCACTGAAGGTAAGCATGTAGGTGCAGCAGGGTAAGAAAGGGAAAGGGTGTATCAGTCTTCATTGTGAGAGGATTCAAGTACAGGAGCAGGGATATATTGCTGCTGTTATACAGGGCCTTAGTGAGACCTCACTTGGAATCTTATGTGCTGTTTTGGTCTCTTTAGCTGAGAAAGGATTTTCTTTTTCTTTATTCATTCACAGGATGAGGGCCTCGCTGACCAGGCAGCATTTATTGCCCATCCCTAATTGCCCAGAGGGCCGTTTAGAGTCAGTCACATTGCTGTGGGTCTGGAATCACATGTAGGCCAGACCAAATGACGCTAGCAGTTTCCTTCCCTAAAGGACATTAGTGAACCGGGTGGGCTTTTCCTGACAATCAACAATAGACTCATGGTCATCATTAGATTCTTAATTCCAGATATTTTATTGAATTCACATTCCACAATCTGCTGTGGCGGGATTTGAACCTGGGTCACCAGAATGTTATCTGGGTCTCTGAATTAACAGTCCAGCAATAATACTACTAGGCCATTGCCTCCCCCTTTGCTCTTTGTTGAGGGAGTGCAACAAATGTTTATTAGACTGATTCCTGAGATTGTGGGGCTGATGTATGAGAAGACGTTGAATTAGCTAGCATTATATTCACTGGAGTTCAGGAGAAAGAACAGGTGGTGATTTCATTGAAAGTTATAAAATTTGAACAGCCCTAGACAGGGTAGACGCAGGAAAGATATTCTTGACAGGTGTCTATGACTAGGGGTCACAGTCTAAGGAAATGGGGTAAACCATTTAGGACTGAAATAAGGAGACATTTCTTCAGAGTGTGGAATGGGTAATAAGGTTGCAGATGACACTGAAATTGGTGCTGTAGCGGATGGTGAAGAAGGTTATCTCAGAGTACAACCGGACCTGGATCAGATAGGCCAAAAAGTGGCAGATGGAGTTTAATTTAGATAAATGTAATAGTTGCATTTTAGTAAGGCAAATCAGGGCAAGACTTGCACACTTAATGGTGGGATCCTGGGGAATGTTGCCAGACAAAGAGATCTTTGCCTGCAGGTTCACAGTTCCTTGAAGGTGATGTTTGGTACACTTGCCTTTATGGTCAGTGCATTGAGTATAAGAGTTGGGATGTCGTGTTGTGGCTGTACAGGACATTTGTTAGCAGTATTCCAAGAGTGGCCTATCAGTTCTGGTGTCCCTGCTATAGCAAAGATGGTGTTAAACTTGAATGGACTTACAAAAGATTTACAAGGCTGTTGCTAGGGTTGGAGGGTTGGAGCTCAAGGAAGAGGCTGAATAGGCTGGGTCTATTTTCACTGGACCGTTGGAAGTTGAGGGGTGACCTTAGTTAGTGAATAGCCAAGGACTTTTTCATAGGGTAGAGAAGTCCAAAACTAAAGGGTTTAAGGTGAGAGGAGAAAGATTTAAAAGGGACCCAAGGGGCAACTTTTTCATGCAGAGGCTAGTGCATGTGTGGAATGAGCTGCCAGATGAAGTGGTGGAGACTGGTACATTTACAACATTTAAAAGGCATCTAAATGGGTTCATGACAAGGAAGGGTTTAAAGGGAAATGGGCCAAATGCTGGCCAATGGAGCTAGATTAATTTAGGATACCAGGTCAGCATAGACAAGTTGGACCAAAGAGTCTGTTTCTGTGCTGTATTACCATATGGTGAGCCTGTGAAATTCTCTGCTGCAGAAAGTAGTTGATTCCAAAACCTTGTATGATTTCAAGAAGGGGTTGAAAGGCGCTATCTAAGGTCCTCTGGTGAATTTCTGCAGTGTACCTTTTAGATGGTACACACAGTTGCTGCTACTCATTTCTGGTGGAGGAGCATCCCTTTACGTAAGGCCTCAGACTTGTGCCTTGTGGATGATGGATAAGTTTTAGGGAATTATGAGATGTGATACTCACTGCAGGATTCCTAGCTTCGGATCTATTTTTGTAGCTACATTATTTATACGGCTAGTCCAGTTCAGTTTCTCAATAGTAACCTTGACAGTCTTCAAGATGGTGATATAATTGAATGTCAAGTGTGATGGTTCGATTCTCTCTAATTGGCAATGGTCATTCCCTGGCAGCTGTATCATATGAATCGTACTATTTACCACATGTCATTATGGCAGTGAACATAATCACAAGATAGGGAACATGATCTGGGTTTAGACCATCATGAGACAGCTTAGTATTACTCTACTGATGATATGGTGTTGCAGTAGTAATCCTGCTCAATACGAGAGGAACCGCAGGCACAGATATTTGGTGTATGTGCTTGGCTGAGGAGCCAATGGTGCAAAACTACCATCTGTGGGATTATGACTGAATGGCTGTAAGTCAGAATCCCATCTAAACAATGAATAAAAACATGGCAGCATAGTAGCTTAGTGGTTAGCACTGCCACCTCACAGCTCAAGGGGAGTAGTACGAGATGATTGGAGAGTGGCAAATGTCAGTTCCTTGTTCAAGAAAGGGAATAGAGATTATCCTGGGAATAACAGACTGGTCAGTCTTACTTCTGTGGCGGGCAAATTATTAGAGAGGATTCTGAGACATAATATTTATGATTATTTGGAAAAGCACAGTGTGAATAGAAATAGTCAGCATGGCTTTGTGAGGGGCACGTCATGCCTCACAAGCCTTATTGAGTTCTTTGAGGATGTGACAAAACACATTGATGAAGGCAGAGTAGTGGATGTGGTGTATATGGATTTTAGCAAGGCATTTGATAAGGTTCCCCATGATAAGCTCATTCCGAAAGTAAGGAGGCATGGGATTCAGGGAAATTTGGCTGTCCGGATACAAAACTGGCTGTCCAATAGAAGACAGAGGGTGGTAGTAGATGGAAAGTATTCAGCCTGGAGCTCGGTGACCAGTGGTGTTCTGCAGGGATCTGTTCTGGGACCTCTGCTCTTTATGATCTTTATAAATGACTTGGATGAGGAAGTGGAAGAGTGGGTTAGTAAGTTTGCCAATGACACGAAGGTTGGTGGAGTGGTGGATAGTGTGGAGGGCTGTTGTAGGCTGCAATGGGACATTGACAGGACGCAGAGCTGGGCAGAGAAGTGGCAGATGGAATTCAACCCAGAAAAGTGTGTAGTGATTCATTTTGGAAGGTCGAATTTGAATGCAGAATACAGGGTTAATGGCAGGATTCTAGGCAGTGTGGAGGAACAGAGGGATATTGAGGTCCACATCGATAGACCCCTCAAAGTTGCTACCTAAGTTGATAGAGTTGTAAAGAAGGCATATGGTGTGTTGGCTTTCCTTGGCAGGGGAATTGAATTTAAGAGCCTTGAGCTTATGCTGCAGCTCTATAAAACCCTGGTTAGACCATACTTGAAATATTGTGTTCAGTTTTGGAAGGATGTGGAAGTTTAGAGAGGGTGCAGAGGAGATTTACCAGGATGCTGCCTGGACTGGAGGGCAAGTCTTATGAGGAAAGGTTGAGGGAACTAGGGCTTTTATCATTGGAGCGAAGAAGGATGAGGTGACTTAATAGAGGTATACAAGATGATGAGAGGCATAGATAGAGTGAATAGCCAGAGACCTTTTCCCAGGGCAGAAATGACTATCATAAGAGACCATAATTTTAAGGTGCATGGAGGAAGGTATAGTGGAGATTTCAGAGGTGGGTTCTTTACACAGAGAGTGATAGGTGTGTGGAATGAGCTGTCGGCAGTGGTAGTGTAGTCAGATACTTTAGAGACTTTTAAACGACTCTTGTATAGGCACATGGATGACAGTATAATGTAGGGTATGCAGGGTAGTTTGATCTGATTAGGATAATAGGTCGGCACAACATCGTGGGCCGAAGGTCCTGTACTGTGCTGTACTGTTCTATGTTCTACATTCTAAGGGACCTGGGTTTGATTCCACCTTTGGAAGACTGTCTGTGTGGAGTTTGCACATTCTCCCCCTGTCTGCATGGGTTTCCCCTGGGTGTTCTGGTTTCCTCCCACAGTCCAAAGAGGTGCAGGGAAAGTGGATTGGCCGTGCTAAATTGACCATAGTGTCCAGCGATGTTTAGGTCAGATGGGTTAGACATGGAAAATGCAGAGGTAAGGGACTGGGTCTGTGTGGGAGGGCCAGTGTGGACTTGTTGGGCCGAATGGCAGGTCCCGACACTGTAGGGATTCTATGTGGCTGCCAATGTACGTTTAACAAAAAAACGTAAGATATTTCAGAGAAGTACAAATTATCTTATAAGCAGTACTGGAGAAATCTCATGTATAAACATCAGAAAGAAAAATTCATTCCTCTTGTCCCAGAAATACCTTTATAGACTCAAATATCAGTGAAGAGTCACACCTTCTCCATTTTAAAGTTCCTTGTTCAGCTCACATGGATATAATCTGTTGCCTTTTTGCAAATCACTACACATTCACTGAATGCTTTTCTCTTCAACTAATGGTGTTCCCCCAGACTTTTAAAATAAAATGCTAACTTGGTTCACAATTGGGTACTTCAAATTCGTGTCTTCAGCACCTATGTTGGATGTTTTCCAATCTGACCCTCCCAGAGTCTTCTGGCTTTGGAACTTTATTTTTACTGACTTCTAAGTATCTCAGCACTTCTGCACAGCTCTAACGTCTTGCTGACTGCTAATAATAGGACCTCTGGTGATTAAGGCCTTCTTCCCTGCATGAACCTGCCTCTGGCCTATTTTCTGTCTCTCTCTGGTGGATGTAAAATGCACGTTACCAAACATTTTCACAATTATCTCCCCAAGTGCTTGTTGCTGTTTTTATTGAAATCACATGCCTTCTTTTAGAGTTCGAAAGAGCATTTATAAGACTTTACAAAAACAGATCAGAACAATCCAGAACTGAAAAACAAAAATCTATTTTTCCTCCACTGTAGGAATTAATTTTGCAAATAATTATGAATCTTCTTAATACTGTCACCTACTAATTTAAATAGCTATAATATCAAAAATAATTCTGGATTTTTCAAACATAAGTTATGACATTCAGAAGTTTTATTACACTTCACATGAGCATATTACACATGAGCCTAAATCATGGCAGCTTTCTTAGGAAACACACACATACCATATGAACACATACACACACACTCTCTCTCTTTCTCCCTTCACTTGCGTGTTTTGGGGGGTAATTATTAGAAGGGAAACTCTGATCCCATCTTAGCAGATTGGGGCTTCTGTTTTGGTTTAACTATCAAAGGGGCTCAGCTATTCCCCCTCCCTAACACCCCATCCTCAACTATTTGCAATCCATTTCAGTAGTTTTAATGAGGGAACAGAATGTATAGTAGCTAAGATAACAAGCATGGGGCTGGATGAACACAGCAGGTCAAGCAGCATCATAGGAGCAGGAAAACTTGACGTTTCGGGCCTAAACCCTTCATCAGAATTCATCAGAATGTATAGTAGCTAAATTTGTTTATAAGAAAATATGTAGAAATTGTCCTCATGCGTGTAAGATGAAAAGCTTTGATAAAATCCATTTTTTTTAAACAGCATAGAAGTTCTGTACTATCAAGGGCCTATTTGTATAGGCCAACAAGTAACTTGTTTGGAGGAGGGAGTGAGTCTGCAAAAGGGATATAGATAGGTTATGTTATGGTAGTTGGACTAGAATGTAAATTAATGTGAAATTGTCTATTTTGTTAGGAAGAATTGAAACGCTATTTAAATGAAAGGACATTCTGTGGTACAGGGGATCTGAGTGTCCTGGTATATGAATCATGAAGATTGTGCACTGGTATAGCAACTCATTGGGAAAACAATAAATGTCACATTCCATTTGCAAGTGGATTGTAACATGCAAGTAGAGAAATTTTATTACAACTGTACAGGGAGTTTGTGAGACCATATTTGGAGTATGTGTATATCTTTGGCCTGTTGTTTGAAAAAATAAATCATTGCTTTCAAAACACTTCAGAAAAGATACAATCAACTTATTTCTCTGAAGAAAGTTTGACCAAGTTAAGCCTATATCCATTAGAGTTTAGAAGAATGAGAATTATTTTGTTGAAACGTATAAGATATTGATTGAGATAACAAGGTGTAGAGCTGGATAAACACAGCAGGCCAA
>JAHRHZ010000279.1:2320938-2350736 GCA_024137785.1 Ginglymostoma cirratum | reverse complement strand
CCCTTCATCAGAAAAATCTGATGAAGGGTCTAGGCCCGAAACGTCAGCCTTCCTGCTCCTATGATGCTGCTTGGCCTGCTGTGTTCATCCAGCTCTACACCTTGTTATCTCTTTTTATTGTGATTGGTTCTGATTTGGATGTTGCTTAGCAATTTAACTGTTCCAGATCAGATGTAGATGGACTTTCCAGGGTATTAACTCTCCTGGATAACCTCCTGGATACCACAGTATGAATTATCTTACTCAATTTATGTCTAATAGGACTTTTAATTTAAGATAACAAGCATGGGGCTGGATGAACACAGCAGGTCAAGCAGCATCATAGGAGCAGGACTTTTAATTTGTCTCGATTCTGCATGCTAACAATAACTATAACAGCTTGCCGGCCAGGATTCTGAAGAAAATTTTAATTGTTTGTCTGAGGCCTGGCTTTGTTCTGAGGTTTTGCTGTGGGCCAATCTAGAATCACTCTGATCAGGATATGTCCTGAGTGAATCAATGCAATTGCCTGCACCTAAGCTCAGTCGTACCAGTGAGGGTGTCCACTTCCGTTGAAATACATTGCAACTTGTATGCTCCACTTGCCACATTTTCCAATGATAAGGCTAGTTGTAAGCATCTGTTTGAAGTCCAGCTGAGCTTCAGCTAGCAGGCATTTTTGCATACTTACATCATTAATCCCGCAAGCCAGTCAGTCTCTAAGCATCTCATTAAGGTTGAACCAAATTCACGGGCTTCTGCCAGTCATCTTGACCTAGTCAAAAATCCTGATACAGATTCCTCTGTCTCTCGAACTGCCAAGTAAAAGCGATAGCATCTCTGAAATTAGAGGAGGCTTGCGGTCGTAATATTTCTTAACAGTGTAGGTTTTGGTTCTGGCACATTCCTTTCAGGAGGAGCGAGAAGCAGGATCCAGAGGGAGGAGCCTATACCGGAGAAAATATAAAATAGAGCTTGGAGGTTCAGTTTCTAGTTTCAGTTTGGACACATACCTTTCAGCAGGAGTCAAAAGCCACCCATTCCGGGAAAGCATCCTGCTGACATCACGAGGAGCACGGTTTCTGATTGGTCAGTGCTGGTCAGTTGCAAGATTGTGTTAACCCACACATTCCCTTGGTGCTATGGGTTAAGGAATCTCACTGCATTAATGGGTAAGCATGTCTCAGTCTTTCTAAAGGATTAGTGCAGTTAGTTCACCTTTTGGTTCATAACGGGAGTTCAGATAGTAAGTTAAGAGGCCCTATTTATTAGGAATTAGGAAGTCATTTTTAGGAAATTAATTGAAATTTAACTTGTAAACTAACAGTCAGTAGAGGGTTAGTCATGTTAGTTGGTGGGGTTTTGTGTTCCGCCTGCGAGATGTGGTCAGTCACTGAGAGCATCTCTGATATTACCTCGCCAGGAAGTGTGCTCAGCTTCAGCTGTTGACCAAACGAATGGAGCGGCTTGAGCAGCATTTGGAAACACTAAGGAGCACGCAAGTGGTAGAGAGTGTCATTGATAGAAGTAATAGAAGCGTTGCCATGCCCAAGGTACAAGAAGATATTTGGGTGACTGTTAGACGGGCAGGCAGTCAGTGCAGGAATCCCTTGCAGCTGCCTCCCTGTCAAACAACTGTTCCTTTTTTTTATATGGATGAGGGGAGGTGACAGCAGCAGCAGGCAGACCAGAGGTACCACGGCTGGCCCTGCTGTACAGAGGGGAGGGACAAAACATAGTAGAGCAATAGTAATTGGAGATTCAATAGTCAGGGATCCAGGTAGGCACTTCTGTGGCCATGAGAGAGACTCCAGGGTCATGGATGTCTCTGAGCAGTTACAGAGCATCCTGAAACGGAAGGGTAAACAGATAGAAGTCAGTGTCTATATTGGTACAAATGACATTTCGAGGGAAGAGTGACAAAGTCCTGCAACAACAATTCAGGGAGTTAGGTAGTAAACGAAGAAGTAGGAGCCATGATCTCAGGATTACCCCCAGTGCGATATGCTAAAGAGGCTCAGAACAGAGGCAGAGTACAGTTGAGCACATGGCTAAAGAGCTGCTGTAGGCGGGAAGGCTTCAGAAATGCGGATCATTGAGATGTCAGAGCAGCAGGTCAATAAGTATAGTGACTAAGGAAGTGCTTATGTTTAAGGCAAATGTAACTAAGAGGAAAAACAGTCAGGGAGAGGTTGCTGAACTCAGGGGAACTGGAGGCTTGGACTGTATTTGCTTCAATGCAAGAAGTATAACAAATAAAATGGATAAATTTAGAGCCTAGATTAATGCATGCAATTACGATGTTCTTGCTATCACAGAGACGTGGTTGAAAGAGGGACAGGATTGGCAGCTTAATGTTCTGGGATATCAATGTTTTAGAAGAGACATTGGAGGAAGCAAAAGAGGATCCATTACTGGCTAGGGACTATATCACAGCTGAGTTGAGGGGGGGTCAGAGAGGCATTATGGGTAGACCTAAAGAATAAGAAGGGTGCAGTTATAATACTGGATTTGTAGTACAGACATCTCAGCTACCGGCTGGAAACAGAGGAAGAGGTATGTAGTCAAATTCTGGAAAGATGTGAAAATAACAGGGTTGTTGTGGTGGGTGATTTTTAACTTTCCCCATATTGATTGGGACTCCCTTAATGCCAAGGGTTTGGATGGGGAGCAGTTGTGTCTAGGAGGATATTTTTGAAACAGTATGCAGATAGTGCAATGAAGGAAGAGGCCATACTGGACCTCGTATTGGGAAATGAGCTCAGCCAGGTGATTAAAGTTTCAGTTGGGTCGGGGGTTTGGTGGTGCATTTTGGGAGTAGTCACCATGGTTCCTTGAATTTTCAGATATTTATGGATAAGGACAAGAGTGGACCTTGGATGAAGGTGTTAAATTGGGGCAAGACCAACTATAATCGAATTAGGCAAGAATTGGAGAATGCAGATTCCGACCATCTGTTTGAGGTTAAATCCACAGCTGACATGTGGGAGTCTTTTAAAGACCAATTGATTGAAACGCGGGACAGACATGTTTCTGTGAAAATGAAGGACAGGAATGGCAAGATTCGGGAATCTTGGATGGCAGGGGAAATTATCAGCTGAGTCAAAAAGAAAGGAAGCAAAGGTCTAGGCAACTAAGAACAAAGTCTTTGAAGAATATAGAGAAAGTAGGAAGGAGTTGGGAGGGTTAAAGGGTACAATGAAATGTCCTTGGCCAGTAGGGTTAAGGAGAATCCCAGGATATTTTATACATATATTAGGACCAAGAGGGTAGCTAGGGAATGAGTAAGCTCGCTCACAGACAAAGGAGGGAGTTTACTCATGGATCCAGAGGAAATGGGTAAGATCCTTAATCAGTATTTAGCATTGGTATTCACCAAAGAGAGGGACGTAAGGGATATTGAGGTTAGGAAAAGATGTGTGAATACTTTCAGACAGGTCAAATTAATGAAGGAGGAAGTGTTGGGTGTCTTGAAATACATTAAGGTGGACAAGTCCCCAGGGCCAGATGGGATCTGTCCCAGGATACCATGGGAGGCAAAGGAGGGAATATCTGGGGCCTTAACAGATATATTGGCATCCCCTTTGGCCTCGGGTGAGTTTATAGAGCACTAGAGAATGGCCAATATTGTCCCTTTATTTAAGAAGGAAAACAGAGATAATCCAGTTAATTACAGGCCGGTGACATCAGTGGTGGAGTAACTGTTGGAGAAGATTGTGAGAGACAGGATTTATTCACATTTGGAAGCACATGGAGTTGTTAGTGATAGGTAGCATGGGTTTGTACGGGGAAGGTCATGTCTCACCAACTTAATTGAGTTTTTTGAGGAGGTGACAAGAATTATTGAAGAGGGAAGAGCAGTGGATATTGTCTGCATGGATTTTAGTAAGACATTTGATAAGGTTCTTCATGGCAGGCTAGTACAGAAGGTAAAGTCACATGGGATCTAGGGTGAGCTGCCTAGAAAGATACAAAACTGGCTTGGTCATAGAAGACAGACAGTAGTGGTGGAAGGGTGCTTTTCAGAATGGAGATCAGTAACAAGTGGTGTTCGGCAGGGATCAGTGCTGGGACCTATGTTGTTTGCAATATATATAAAAATGATCTGGAGGAAATGTAGTTGGTCTGATTAGTAAGTAAGTAAGACTGATGAAGGGTCTCGACCTGAAACATCGACTTTCCCGCTCGTCTGATGCTGCCTGATCTGCAGTGTTCCTCCAGCTCCACACTGTATCGACCTTGACTCCCAGCATCTGCAATTTTTGCTATCTCCTTGTCAAAGGATACAGCAGAATAGTGGACAGATTGCAGATTTGGGCAGAGAAATGGCAGACAGAGCTTAATCTGGACAAATGCGAGGTGAGGCATTTTGGAAGATTGAATTCAGATACGAATTATACAAAAAGGCAGAACCCTTAGGAGCGTTGACGTACAGAGAGGGATAAGACCATAAGACTATAAGATATAGGAGCAGAAATTAGGCCATTCTGGCCCATCAAGTCTGGTCCGCTATTCAATCGTAGCTAATAAGTTCCTCAACCCCATTCTCCCACTTTCTCCCCGTAACCCTTGATCCCTTGATAATCAAGAACCTATCTATCTCAGTCGTAAATGTACTCAATGACCTGGCCTCCGCAGCCTTCTGTGGCAGTGAATTCCATAGATTCACCATTCTCTGGCTGAAGAAGTTTCTCCTTATCTCCATTCTTAAAGGTCTTCCCATTACTCTAAGGCTATGCCTTCAGGTCCTAGTCTCTCCAATCAATGGAAACATCTTCCCAACATCAACTTTGTCCAGGCCATTCAGTATTCTGTAAGTTTCAATTAGATCCCCCCTCATCCTTCTGAATTCCAATGAGTATTGCCCCAGAGTCCTCAAAAGTTCCTCGTATGTTAAGCTTCTTATTCCTGGGAACATTCTCGTGAACTTTCTCTGAATCCACTCCAGGGCCAGTACATCCTTCCTGAGAAATTGGGCCCAAAACTGCACACAATACTCCAAATGTGGCCTGACCAGGGCCTTATAAAGCCTCAGTAGTACATTCCTGCTTTTATATTCAAGTCCTCTCAAAATAATTGCCAACATTGCATTTGCCTTCCTGACTACTGACTCAACCTGCAGGCTTACTGTGAGGGAATCCTGGACTAAAACTTCCAAGTCTGTTTGCACTTCAGCCTTCTGAATTTTCTCCTCATTTAGAAAATAGTCCATGCTTTTATTCTTCTTACTAAAGTGCATGACCTCACACTTTCCCAAGTTGTACTCCATCTGCCACTTCTTTGCCCACTCTCCCAGCCTGTCCAAATCCTCTGCAGCCTCCCCGCCTCCTCAATACTACCTGTCCCTCCACCTATCTTTGTATCGTCTGCAAACTTAGCCAGAATGCTCACAGTTCCTTTATCTAGATCATTAATGTATAAAGTGAAAAGTTGTGGTCCCAACACTGACCCTTGCGGAACACCACTTGTCATTGGCTGCCATCCTGACAAAGACCCTTTTATCTCCACTCTCTGCTTTCTACCAGACAGCCAATCTTTTATCCATGCTAGCATCTTGCGTCTAACACCATGGGCCCTTATCTTACTCAGCATCCTGGATCTGGGCTTACAGGTCCATAGATCCCTCAGAGCATGCCTGGTGAGTGCCTAAAATGCACTGCCAGTGGAGGTGGTGGAAGCAGGCGCGTTAATAACATTTCAGGTGTATCTTGATAGACAGATAAATGTGATGTGAACAGAGGGATAGATATCATGCATGGGTACTAAGTAGCAGGTCTAAATAAGGATTAGTTGGCGCATGCATAGTGGATCGAAGGGCCTGTTCCTGTGCTGTCTTGTACATGTCAGTCAATTCTTGAAAGGTTTTAGCACCTGGTGGCTCAGATAAAAGTTAGGCTGCCAATGGTAGAGAAAACTGCAGCTCCACAGGCTGTCAGGAGAATTACTCATTGTTCTTCGTATGCCACAATCCTGTTTGGATGGAAAAAATAACACATCCTTTCCACATACTGGGCCCAGTCGTTGATAGCAGGGTTGAATGAGTCAAACTTTTCAAACAAAAGCACAATGTTAGAAAATGCTTACCCCAACACAAAGATGACTCTTGTGAAGCCAGTAGGACCATGCTTTATTCTTGTTATCACTGAAATAACTCTACAGAGGCCGGTATCCTGTCACCAAGTCACCCTTTCTTTACAAATGAACGGTTCTTGGCTATAGCACGGCCTTATACAGAGTCAGGCACCAAAGTGTCAATATCCCTGACAGTCAACTTTTTGTGTCAGCCAGGGCTCCCTGATTAACAGATTAACAGTCCCAGTTGGGGAATTCAAATTCCTATGAGGTCCAGCTGGCTGTCATTGATACAACCTCTACATTACACTTTTTTTTTTAACAACAATAGACTGCAGGCCACACGACCTAGCCTGCTTCATTACAATGGTGACATCAAGCCACTCTTTTGCAGTAAGATGTTCCTACTTCTGAATTCAGATCTTGTTTCAACAAACGTCAGTATACCATTTGTCTTCCTCATTGCTTGCTGTACCTGCCTGTCTAATTTCATTAACTGGTGTAAAGAATTAGAATTAGATTTTATTGTTACATTTGCTCAAGTACAGGGATACAGGAGTACAGTGAAAGGTTTACAATGTCACCATTCCCAGTGCAATCTTAGGTACAAGATACCTGGGTACAAATTGTTAGGTGAAAACTGGAAAAATAAAGAAATAAGTGACAAGTTCAAATTTACAGTTTTTCTCAGCAAAAAGTACGAAATAAGAAATAAAGTTAAAACTTCCAAGTTACAGTCTTTCTTTAGCTATGGGCCTGCAGATTCTCCATGCTAAGCTTTTCCCATGAGGGCTCAATCTCTCCCCACGCTGGGCTTGATTTCTTGATCGCTGCACTACCATCTCATCACTGACCACCATCCTTTCTCTCCTGCACTGGGCTCATTCTCTCAATTCCCACATAACCGCACTGCCTTTTTGCCACCTACCACCATCTGGGCTCATTAGCAACCTCACCGTAGGCCGCCAGAGTCCCACTCTCACACTGCTCCGGGACCCCAGCTGCTTCCACAATCACCAGAGTTTTGCCCAAGCATACCAAGCTCCTCGTGGCTAACTGCCAAAGTCCCCACTTTGAGCCCTCAGCCACTGCCATCACTGCCTCCATAATCGAGCTCCCTCCAGAAGGTAAATAGATAGAAAAAGAAACTAAAAAAGAACTGAAAAAAGATTAAAGTGAGAAAAGAAGAAAGAAAAGCATTCGGAGCAGACGAGCTGTAACTCAGGAGCCCTATTCCACTGCCATCTTGGATGATTCGAAGGACATCCAGGTCCCTCTCAATGGGCCAAGAAGCCTTTTGTGTGACTATGCAAATTTCCAAATAATTACCACTATTCAAATTTGCCTATCTATTTTCTTCACACCAAAATATACAACATTGCATTAAGATCAGAGACCCAAAAGATTGGACCCAGTTTCCCATTCTCAACCACTTTGTCTCAGAAGAGGAAAACGTGGGTGGTCTGATTAGTAAAACAAAGAAAAAAGAACAAAGAACAAAGAAAATTACAGCACAGGAACAGGCTCTTTGGCCCTCCAAGCCTGCGCTGATCCAGATCCTCTATCTAAACCTGTTGCCTATATTCCTAGGATCTGTATCCCTCTGCTCCCTGCCCATTCATGTATTTGTCTAGATACATCTTAAATGACGCTATCATGCCCGCCTCTACCACCTCTGCTGGCAAAGCGGTCCAGGCAGTCACCACCCTCTGCGTAAAGAACTTTCCACACATATCTCCCTTAAACTTTTCCCCTCTCACCTTGAAATCGTGACCCCTAATAATTGAGTACCCCACTCTGGGAAAAAGCTTCTTGCTATCCACCCTGTCTATACGTCTCATGATTTTGTAGACCTCAATCAGGTCCCCCTTCAACCTCCGTATTTCTAATGTAAATAATCCTAATTTACTCAACCTCTCTTTATAGCTAGCACCCTCCATACCAGGCAACATCCTGGTGAACCTCCTCTGCACCATCTACAAAGCATCCACTTCCTTTTGGTAATGTGGCGACCAGAACTGTACGCAGTATTCCAAATGTGGTCGAACTAAAGTCCTGTACAACTGTAACATGACCTGCCAATTCTTGTACTCAACACCCCATCCAATGAATACTTGCAGATGACATGAAGATTGGTGGAGTTGCTGATAGTGCCAACGATTTTGAAAGGATACAACAGGATATAGATAAATTGGCGACTTGGGCACAGAAATGACAAATGCGACGTGGTGCATTTTGGAGGATCAATTTGGGTGCAAATTATATTGTTAATGGCAGAACCCTTAGGAACATTAACATTCAGTCAGATCTGGGTGTGCAGGTCCACAGTTCTAAAAGAGGCAAAACAGGTGGGCAAAGTGATTAAGAAGGTATATGGCATGCTTGCCTTCATTGGCTGGGACATGGAGTACAAGAATTGGCAAAGCATGTTGCAGCTGTATAAAACCCATGTTAGGGAGTATTTGCAGTGTTGTGTTCATATTTTGTTGCCACACTTCTAGAAGGACGTGGAAGCTTTGGAAAGAGTGCAGATAAGGTTCACCAGGATGTTGCCTGGTCTCAAGGGCATTGTCTATGAGGAAAGGTTAAAAAGAATATGATTGTTTTCACTGGAAAGATAGCGGCTGAGAGGAGACCTGATAGAGGCCTATAAAATTATGAGAGGCATAGACAGGGTGGATAGACAGAGGCTTTTTCCCAGGGTTGAAGTTTCAATTACAAGGGGACACAGGTTCAAGGTGAGAGGGCAAAAGCTTATGGGAGATGTGCAAGGAAATTTTTTCACACAGAGAGTGGTAGGAGGCTGGAATGCGCTGCCAGAGGAGGTAGTGGAAGCGGGCACATTGGCAACATTTAAGATGCATCTGGATAGGTACGTGAATAGGGAGGTAATAGAGGGATATGGACCGAATAAAGGCAGAAAGTTTATTTTTTAGTTTAGTCAGGGCATGATGATCAGCACTGGCTTGGAGGGCCGAAGGGCACGCTCCTGTGCCGCACTTCTCTCTTGTTCTTTTGTTCTCCCCCTCCACCTGATAACCTTTCACTCCTGTCGCTTATCACCATTCTGTTGCCCTCTGTTTGCAAATCTTCAAAGATAACAGATGGCCTGAATGGTCAAGGCCAGTCTCAGAAAAGCAAAATCTTTAATCCAAATTGGGTGTCCAAAACCACCCATCTAACAGTATGGAAATATATGGTGAAAGTAAACGGTAGTTACCAGCAGAAAGAGTTAATTGTCTGCTGGTCTGAGAAGGGAGGTGGGACCCAAGTCACAAACTGAAGTCCTGTTGGAATTTTACATTGTTCAGAAAGCTAACATAATCTTCTGATCATTCAGGGCAGCATAGTGGCTCACTGGTTAGCACTGCTGCCTCACAGCACCAGGGAACTTGTTTTTAATCAGACCATCGGGCAACTGCCTGTGTGGAGTTTGCACATTCTTTTTGTGTGTGAGTGGGTTTCTCCTGGGTGCTCCAGTTTCCTCCTGAAGTCCAAAGATGTACAGGTTACGTGGATTGGCCATTCTGAACTGCCCATAGTGTCCAGGGAAATGCAGGGATAGAGTAGGTGTGGGATGCTGTTCAGGGAGGTCGGTATAGATTTGATGGGCTGAATTTTTTTCCCCTTTATTCATTAAAGGGATGACACCTTCACTGGCTAGACAGCATTTGTTGCCCAAAGGGCAGTTCAGGGCCAACCACTTTGCTGTATACCTGGAGTCACATGTAGGCAATACAAGGTAAGGATGGCCGTTTCCTTCCCTAAAGGGCATTAGTGAACCAGATGGGTTTTCCCAACAATCATTAGATTCTTAATTCCAGATATTTTGTTGATTTCAAATGCCACCATCTGCCATGGCGGGATTCGAACCTGGGTCCCCCAGAATGTTATCTGAGTCTCTGGATTATCAGTCCAGCGATAATATTGCTAGACCATCACCTCCCTCCTTAATGGCCTGCTTCTACACTGCAGTGATTCTATTCTATGAACATTTGGTTTTCAAACTAGCCTTTTGAATTTTATAGTCCTTTCTTAGATTTTCCAAATCGTTTCCAATTATTTCAAAACGCTATTCATTTTTTCCAATATCCCCTTCACAATAGAAGCATACATTTCGTACCTTTCCATTTTCCATATTTCCTCAAACGTTTTTCAAAGTAGAGTTCAATTATATCTTTACTAAACTAGTTAAACTATATTTGGAGAACAAGCCAACTATAGCACTTCTATGCAGTCAAAATAACTTTTATTCCAAATTCTAAGTTCAACTTGGGTGTCTTCCAAAATGAAGTGAGCTGCGTTGCGAGAATAACTTCAGCTTGTACAACATAGAAAACCTCTTTCCAAATTAAAATTGAAAAATACAGTTCACACCATTTCCAGAGATTTGAACAGATTTTTGTGAACTATATCCTAATTTTTGTTGACTCATTATTGACGATGGAGTAGCTTACTGCCTTCTTGCATGATAGGGCGGTGGGCAGGTATAATTCATTATACAGGGGTGGATGTCTTCTCCCCACTTTGCCAGCTGTTTGTACCTTATCCTCATTGCTGTCAGCTGCAGCCACTGACTTGCAGTTTCATGATATATTAACTCACCTGCACAATTGAATTTTAGAATAATGATAATTTCCTCCTCCTTCTGTTTTAGATGTGCCACATTTCCTGGAGCAACTAGCTTTACTAGGTATTGTCCTCGAGGTCATTGGGTTAATATCCCCATATATAAGGGCAATTGCTGTGTTTTATCAAATGAGGTGGCTCTGCCCTTCTCTGCTGTTTGCATTCACTACCATCAGCCATCCCCTCCCCAGGATCCTTCCAATCATTTGTCTAACCAGTTGTAAATATCGATGAGTAATTATTGTTATTACTTTCTGGTCTCAGTCCTTGGATTGATCTACCTACCAACACTTCTGTGCTGCAGGTTATTACGTAGGCCCCAACCATACTTCTGCAACTTTTTAAACTAATTTTGCTTATTGTTTCATTATGAACCTCCCAATGGAGGGTCTTGGCCCCCCCCAGTCAAAGTCATAATCTTTTCCTCTTTCTTTCCACCAGACATTCTCTGCTTGTCCCTGTGCAGTCAACCCACACAATTCTCACATCCAGTTTCCAAATAAGCCCTCAGTATTAATGCTGGCTCAGCCTGGTGCTTTTTCATAGAGACTGTCTGCTGCATCAGCATCTGAACATGTTTACAAACTTAAAGTGGTTTTATTTTTAACCTGACTGTTTTCTTGAAGAGGAATAAATGGAAAATGAATCTTAAATGATTACTGCTTATGAAGTTAACTATAACTGTCTATTCATCCTAATCCCAGCTAGAAATTCATGTGGATTTGTAGGTTAACTAATGTCATATCCATATGTCCCCCTAACAGACAAGTGATATGATTTCAAGTCAGAATGGCGAGTGACTTGGAGGGGAACTTGTGGATGGTGATGTGGATAATTGCATCACTCTCCTGACTTATATCTTGTAGATGATGCATAGGCTTTGGGGAGTCAGGAGATATTGCTCTCTGACAGTCAGAAATAGGAGAAATTATAATGGGAACAAAGACATGGCAGAATAATTAAACCTTTTGGGTTCTGTCTTCACAAGATATACCACAAATAATTTCCCAGAAGCGGTCAGGAACCAAGAATCTGTTGAAAAGAGGGAGTTTAGGAAAATTAGTAGTAGTAAAAAGGAATGGTTCCAGAGAAATTAATGAGGTTAAGGGCTGACAAATCCCAAGGGCTTGATAAAACTTCAACCCATCGTACTTAAGGGACCAGCCTTGGATACAGGTGATTATACTATTAGGTGTGTTTTGTTGATGCAAATTTGCTGTCACGTGATTGATGAATAGTGGACGCTGTTTGGACAACGCAAACTTTCTGCTGTACAGATATATTTTCTATAGCGATTTCCCTATAACGCGATTTTCTGTAGCGTGAGGTCACACAACTATTGCAACTATTGCATTATTGGAGAACTACCTGTGTATTAGATTTATAATTGATCATCTTCCAAAATTCTATGAGCTCTAGATCAGTACCTACAGGTTGGAGGGTGGCCAGTGTATTCCTACTCTTTAAAAATACTTAAAAAAGGAATATTTCAGACCAGTTAGTCCAACATCAGTGAAAGTGCTAGAATCTATTATAAAAGATGCGATAACAGCATACTTGGAAGACATGAACAGGATTGGACAAATTCAGCATAAGTTTATGAAGGGAGATCATGGTTAACTAATTTACTGGTGTTTTGAGGATGTAACTGGTAGAATAAATGAGGGGATGTAGTGTATTTGGTTTTCAAGAAGGTTTCTGATAAGGTCCCAAATAACAGGCTATAAGGCAAAATTAAAGCACAAGGAGTAGGGCTGATATACTGTCATGGAATGAAAATTGATAGGAAGCAAAGAATAGGAATAAATTTTTTGTTCTGGGTGGCAAGTAGTGAGTGACGAGTGGTGTACTGCAGGGATCAGTGCTTGGGCCCCAGCTATTCGTGACATATATAAAGGAATTGAATGAGGAAATAAAATGAAATATTTCCACTAAAATAAATAACAAGGATAGTTAGGAGGATCCGAGCAACATTTCAAAGTTTGCTGATGACACAAATGAGGTGAGATTGTGAGTTATGAGGAGAATGCGAGGATGTTTCAGGACAATCCAGGCAAGCTGATTCTTTAGGCAAATGCATGGCAGATGTATAATAACTTGGATAAATGTGAAATTATACACAATGGTGTGAAAAGCAGAAAGATAAAGTATTCTCTAAATTGTGATATATTGGGAAGTGTAGGTGTACATGTTATAAAAACCATCTTTTTTATTTTAGATAACAAGGTGTGGAGCTAAAGGAACACAGCTGGCCAGGCAGCATCAGAGGAGCAGGAAAGCTGGCATTTCGGGTCTGGGCCCTTCTTCAGAAAGACCCTTTTTCTGAAAAAGGGTCCAGACCTGAAACATCAGCTTTCCTGCTCCTCTGATGCTGCCTGGCCTGCTGTGTTCCTCCAGCTCCACATCTTGTTATCTCAGACTCCAGCATTGGCAGTTCCTACTATCTTTTTTATTTTTATGCTTTTTAAAACTGTAGACTGAAAGGTGATAGAACTGTTTGAAACCTAGGTATTTACAGTGGCTGCAAGTTTGGAAAATAAGGAATTTGATGCCTCTTTTAAGCAATGTTTGTGTAACTGTGAGTTCTAGCAAAGTGCGGACGAACTGGAGGCAGAGGGTTTTTTCCAAGTGAAGCCAATTTGCTTTGAACTGGGAACGTATTAACAGTGACAGGTGCCCTCTGTCTACCTACAAGGTGTTTGGTTGTCATTCATTGAAGAGTTTGGGCTTTAAGCAAAATAGAGAGAAGCTAGTCAGACCAGAAGAGAAACCAACAGGTCCGCAGCAGCCGTAAAATCTCTCTCAGTCTTTTGCAGTAAGTCACTTTAAACATGAAGAAAACCAGCTTGTCTTCCCTTCAATACATGCTACAAATTGTGACTTTGAATTAGATAAGGCAGAGACCTTTTACAGCTGATCTGAATCAGCTACCCTATGCCTCTTGCAAACCTGTGGAAACATTCGGAAAAGGGAGTTCAAGGTGAAAACTTCAGATCAACAACAACCAACTAAACAGATCTTGTGAACCAAGACAATGGAACTCTGATGAAGAGTCATCCAGACTCGAAATATTGGCTTGCACTCTGTCCACGGATGCTGTCTGACCTGCTGCGACCTCCAGCATTTGTTGTTTTCAGTAAAGTTTCCAGCATCTGCAGTAATTTGTTCCTACAAACTATTTTCCCAGTTTTCCCCCTCCCCATGTGTTTTCTATTCCTGTTAATGTTTGTCTATCGGCTTATGTAAGGGAAGTTTACAAGGGTTGTAGAGATTAATTTGTTGAGTTTACTCAGTTTAACTGAAGTGTTTATCTATAGCTCGAAATAAATTACTTGTGATAAATCGTGATTCTTGTTAATTATTCAAACCTATTCTGTGCTCACCATTAACCTGGGTCTGCAAGTCAGATAGAGTCACAGAGCACAGAAACAGACCCTTCTGTCCAACCAGTCCATGCCAAACGTAATCCCAAACTAAATTAGTCCCACCTGCCTGCACCTGGTTCATAACCCTCCAAACCTTTCCTATTCATATATCCATCCAAATGTTTTTTAAATGTTGTATTTGCACCCGCATCCACCACTTCCTTAGGAAGTTCATTCAGCATGCAAACCACCCTCTGTGTAAAAAAATTCACTACATGCCTTTTTTAAATCTCTGTCCTCTCACCTTAAAAATGTGTCCCCTAGTCTTGAAATTCCCCATCTTAGAGAGAAAAGACAACTAACATCAACTCTATCTATATCTGTCATTATTTTATAAACTTCTATCAGGTCACCTGCAACCTCCTGCTCCAGTGAAAGAAGTCCCAGCCTATCCAGCCTTTCCTCATGACTCAAATCTTCCATACCCAGCAACATCCTGGTACATCTCTTTTGAACCCTCTCCAGCTTGATAATATCCTTCCTATAACTGGGTGACCAGAACTGGACACAGTATTCCAGAGGAATCCTCACCAATGACCTGTACAACCTCAACAAAATGTCCCAGCTCCTAAACTCAAAGAAATGAAACCAGACATCCCAATCTGGCCTAGTCCCACTTGCCAGCATTTGGCCCATTTCCCTCCAAATCCAAATCCTATTCATTGCACCCAGATGCCTTTTAAATGTTGTAATTGTACTTGCCTCTATCACTCCCTTTGGCAACTTGTTCCAGAGGTGCATCGCTCTCTGTGAAAAAGTTACCCCTCGGGTCCTTTTTAAATCTTTCTGTATGTCCTCTAGTTTTGGACTCCCGTACACTAGAAAAGAAGACCTTGGGTATTCATCTTATCCATGTCTCTCACAATTTTATAAATCTTTAGAAGGTCACCCCTTAGTCTCTGATGCTCCAGGGAAAAAATAACCCAGCCTATTCAGCTTCACCCTATAGCTCAAACCCTCCAGTTCCAGCAACATACTTGTAAATCATTCTGTACTCTCTTAAGTTTAGCAACATCCTCTCTGTAGAAGAGCAACCAGATTGTATGCAGTATTCTAAAAGTGGCCTCAACAATTCACTGTACAGCCACAACATGTCATCCCAGCTCATGTATTCAATGTTATGACCAATGAAGGCAAACATGCCAAACGACGCCTTCTTCACCATTCTGTCTACCTGTGATGCAGTGTTCCTGGAAGTATGCACCCGCACCCTAGGTCTCTTTGTTTGGCAATATTTCCCAGGGCCCTACCATTTATTGTATAAGTCCTACCCTGTTTTACCTTACCAAAATGCAACACCTCATATTTATCTAAATTAAACTCCATCTGCCAGTCCTCGACCCATCGCTCCATTTGATCAACATCATGCTGTACTCTGAAATAATCTTCTTCATTTTCCACTGCACCACCTGTTTTGGAGTCATTTGCAAACTTACTAACCATACCTCCTATATTCAATTCCAAATCATTTATGTAAATGACGAAAAGCAGTGGACCCAGCGCTGAACATTGTGGCTCACCACTCCAGGCCTCCAGACTGAAAAACATTCCTCCACCACTGCCCTCTGTCTCCTACCATCAAGCCAATTTTGTATCCAGTTGGCTACCTTCCCCTGGATCCCATCTGATCTAATCTTACTAACCAGTCTATTATGCAGAACTTTGTTGAAGGCCTTGCCTATAGACAACATCTAGTGCTGTGCCTTTATCAATCTTGTTACCTCTTTAAACTTTCAATCAAGTTAGTGAGACATGCTATCCTATGCACAAAGCCGTGCTGAATATGCCAAATCAGTCCTTGCCTTTCCAAATGAATGCAAAAACTATCCTCCAGAATCCCCTTCAACAACTTACCAACTGATGTAACGCTCACCAATTCACAGCTCCCTGGCTTTTCCTTATAGCCTTTCTTAAATAATGGCATCACGTTAGCCAACCTCCAGTCTTCCAGCATCTCATCTGTGGCTACTGATAATACAAATATCTCATCAAGGTGCCCAACAATCTCTTCCCTAACCTCCCATAAAGTTTTGGGAAACATCTGATCAGGCCGCAGGGATTTATCTACCTTTATGGGACCGCTGATTGGGAAAACAAATCAAATCAGTCCCATTACACAAAAGTGGTGTGTTGATTGGTTCGTGATTTTAAAAAAATGTATTCTTTTGGAAGAAGAGATTAACTGTGAAACAGAAATAAGGGAATGTTAGGGCCAATATAATAAAATTTTATTCATCGATATGAGCGATGCTGGCTGACCAGCATTTGTTGCCTGTACCTAATTGCCCTTGAGAAGATGGTGATAATCTGCTTTCTTGAACCGCTACAGTCCACATGGTGTGGATTGACCTTCATGCCGTTAGCGAGGGAATTCCAGGATTTTGGCCCAGCAAAAGACTTCTTTTATCCACACTGTCTGCTTTCTGCCAGACAGCCAATCTACTATCCATGCTAGTATCTTGCCTCTAACACCGTGGACCCTTATCTTGCTCAGCAGCTTCCTATGTGGCACCTTATCAAAGGCCTTCTGGACGTCCACGTAGATAACATCCATTGGCTCTCCTTGGTCTAACCTGCTCAAAGAATTCTAACAGATTTGTCAGGCAAGATCTCCCATTGATGAAACCAAGCTGACTTTGCCATATTTTACCATGCATTCCAATTCAAGCAACATCCTTGTAAACCCTTTTGCATCCTGTCCAAAGCCTCCACATCCTTCTTACAGTGTGGCAGCCAGAACTCCACAGGTGCTATTAGACTCTCTAAGTTCAAATAATGCTGATCTTGCTTATGTTGATCTTGCCTAGTGCATGTTCTCCTCTCCACCTATCCTCTCCTCTATCCATCTTCTATCCGCCTCCCCCTCTCTCCCTATTTATTTCAGAACCCTCTTCCCCTCCCCCATTTCTGAAGAAGGGTCTAGGCCCGAAACATCAAGCTTTCCTGCTCCTATGATGCTGCTTGGCCTGCTGTGTTCATCCAGCCCCACACCTTGTTATCTCACGCTCTGTCTAATTTTTTTTTGTCACCCTATGATCTACAAGCCCTTGCTTACTGTGATCTGTCTGTACTGATCATAAACAAAGCTTTTCACTATACTTAGGTACACGTGACCATAAATCAAATCAAATCAAATCAAATGTGGCCTAACTAAAGTTTTATATCTGGCATATAGGGAGATGGTTGTGATTATTGGAGGCCTTGGGTCTAGCACATCTCTGCAGGAGTCCCTCAGGTAGGTAGTGTCCTAGGCCCAATCATCTTCAGCTGCTTCAACAATGACCTTCCATTTATCATAAGGACAGAATTGGGAAAACTTATTCAGCACCATTTGCAACTCCTCAGACATTGAAGTAGTCAATGTTCAAATGCAAAACAAGACCTTAACAATATTAAACCCCAAAATAACTGTGATGCTGTAAATCAGGTCCAAAAATATAAATTGCTGGAAAAGCTCTGCAGGTCTGACACTCAAAAGGGTCTAAGGAAAGGTCATTCAACCCAAAATGTTAAATCTGATTTCTCTCCATAGATGCTTCCAGACCTGCAGAAATCAGAGCTAACATTTCAAGTTGAGTAACCCTTCCTTGGACCCTTTTGAGTGTCAGACCTGCTGAGCTTTTCCAGCAATTTCTGTTTTTGGACCTGGACAATATTGAGGCATTGGTTCAAAAGTAGTTTTGTGCCACATAAATGCCAATCAATGTCCATCTCCATGGAGAATCTAACTCTTGATATTCAATGGCATCACCAAGACTGAATCCCAACCATCAACATCCCGGGGGGATCATTTGCCAGAATGGGGTGGTGGCACAGTGGCCCAGTGGTTAGCACTCCTGCGTCACAGTGCCAGGGACCAGGATTCGAGTCTAGCTTGGGGTGACTGTCTGTTGAGAAGTTTTGTTCTCCCAGGTCTGCATGGGTTTTTGTCGGATTATTCGGTTTCTAACGATGTGCAGATTGGGTGGATTGGCCATGCTAAATTGTCCGTGGTGTCCAGGGATGCGTAGGCTAGGTGGATTAGCCATGGTAAATGTGAGGTTATGAGGGTAGAGTAGGTGGCTGGGACAACATGGAATGCTCTTTGAGGGTCGGTGTGATTCACTGGGCTGAATGGCCTCTCCACGTTGTAGGGATTCTGTGCTTCTACAAACTGAATTGTACTTGCTATATAAATACGGTGACTACAAGTCAGGTCAAAGGCAGTGTGTAACTCATCTCCAAACTCCCCACATATTATTTCTGACTTATCTCTGACTTGGAAACATATCAATATTCCTTCACTGTCACTGGGTCAAAATCCTGGAATTCCCTTCCTAACAGTGCATGGACTGCAGTGTTCGAGAAGGCAGTTCACTACCACCTTTTAAAGAGTGATGAGAGACAGGCAATAAATGCTGGCCCAACCAGTTATGCCACATCCCATGAGTGAATAAACAAAAGACCCTTGGAAGCACCAAGGATCAGAGGGACTTAAGTTAGCGGCATAGGTTAGAAGTGGTTAGGAAGGCTTATTGGATATTTCCTTTTTATTAACAGGTAGTTTTAGATCAAAGAAGTTATGCTGAAACTGCGTAAAATGTTGGTTAAGTCACAACTAGAGTGTTGTGTACGGTTGGAATCCATATTATAGTTGGATATGACTACACTGGAGAGGGTGCAGAGGAGTTTTACCAGGATCTGAAAAAGGGTCACTGGACTCAAAATGTTTACTGTGCTTGCTGTTCACAGTTGCTACTGGACCTGGCTGCATTTTTAACAAGGATGCTACTTGGGCTACACTGTGTTAGTTTAATATAATTGAGATCCCTCAGTGGAGGGATCAATGAGTAGGAGGCTGTAAGGGTCATTCCAGCTCATCCTGGGCCACTGCAATGGAAGAATGCAGTTCACCAAGAACTTCACAAGAGCAACTACAGATGGATCACAAATGCTGGCCAGACCAGTGGGGATGCTCACATCCTGTGAAAGTGTAAAATATACATTTGATTAATGAAAAAGGATTCTGTGATGAATATCTTCATTACACGATCAAATTTACATTGAACAAGTATTATTTGAGCATAAGACGTCCCTGATTTACAAACATCTGACCTACAAACACTTGTACTTACAAACGTGATCTTATACAGGAGTATAATTTTAAAGACTTGACATATAAACATTTCCTTGTGAAATTTAAAAGGTGCAACACCTGCCCACACACCACTTCCCTCACCTCTATCCAGGGCCCTAAACAGTCCTTCCAGGTGAGACAGAGCTTCACCTGCCTCTCCTCCAACCTAGTCTGTTGCATCCGGTGCTCCCGATGTGGTCTTCTCCACACTGGTGAGACCAAATGTAGACGAGGAGACCGTTTCACCGAGTATCTTCATCTGGCCCATAATGGCCAACCTAATCTCCCGGTCACCACCCATTTCAACACCCACCCCCCCAAACTTCCCCTCCGACATGTCCACCCTCGGCCTCTTCCAGTGTCGCAACGACTCAGAATGCAAATTTGAGGAACAACACCTTATCTTCCGCCTGGGCACCCTACAGCCCGGAGGACTCAACATTGTGTTCTCTCATTTCAAATAACCTTCCCATCCTTCGCCGGCTCCTTTTCCAGCCCCACTTCCTCCCTTCTATTCCACCTACTGACCCTTCTCCCCATTGACCAACCAGGTCATACCTATTATCAGTGTCCACATATGACCACCATTCAACAAAACCCTCTCCTTCCCCTTCTTTATTTGTAGCTCACCCCGTCCCCACACTCAGTCCTGAAGAAGAGTCATACCCAAAACATTTACTTCTCCTTTCCTCCAGATGTTGCTTTGCTTGCTGTGTTCTCCCAGCCTCCTGTTGTCTACCTTGGATTCCAGCGTCTACAGCTTTTTTTGTCTCTAACCTCCTTATGAATAGCTGCTTCATATTTTCCTGCATTGTATACTTAAATGTATAAATCAACTTACGAACAGACTCCAGAATGGAACCTGTTTGCAACACTGCCTGCATTGCTGAACTAAAATACATTTTGACAAGGTTTTTCACTTTCACTCATCAGGATATTCACAAGAATCTTGGGTATATGCATTCTTTACCAGTAATTCCTCATTGCTATAAAAAGAGATTAATTTGTGCAGGATAAATAGCTATACATTTGTGAACTGTTCTCTTCTTAAAAATGTAACCCTTTATGAACTTTTTCGAGATTTTATAGGGATATATCTCTTATACTTTTAGAACCTTGATTAATGCTGTACATCTTTAATTGAATTCCTTCACAAATTCTCTACGTTATGTGTCATTTTGCTGAAACGAGAGAAGTTTTTCATCTTGCACTCGCCAGGGTAAACACAAGCACGCAAAATTTCAAATAATCATGATAATTCTTCCTTCGGGAGAAACAAATGCTAATTAGTTTGCAAGTTAGCTCTGATTACATTGCCTAACACGTCAGAGTCTACCTGCCTATTTTAAAAACTTAAACAAAGCCTGGCAATTTACTGTCAATCAGCAGTAATAGATGCAATCTCCACGGCAATACCTCTACAATCAGCATTTACTTGCTAAGCAATCGACACTCTCATTTTACGTCATATACCCCCTGAATTGATATTTTTGCAAGTTGACCTGATGATTACAAGATGCAAAGCTTCAACTAAATGTAATTTTTTTCATCACTAGTCATGTTCTGTACTACCAAACAACTATCTCCTGAAGATCTTAAATTATTGTTTGTGCAGTTATTTGCAGGCAGGATTGTATTACAACACGAATAGTCAGCCTCCCTGCCATAACTAAAGCAGAAATTGCTGGAGAATCTCAGCAGATCTCTGGCAGCATTTGTGGAGAGAAAGCTGAGTGAGCATTTCGGGTCAGGTTGGGACTCTATTAACTAGAGTGTAGAAGAATAAGACATGATCTCATTGAAATTTAAGATTATTAAGGGGCTCAACGGGATGTTTCCTCTCATGGGAGAGTCTCATGGGAGAAAGCATAGTTTCAGAATAAAGGTGTACCGATTTTATACTCAGATGTGGAGGAATTTCTTCTCTCAGAGGGTTGAGAGTTTTTGGAACTCCTTACCACAGAGCGCTGAGAGGGCACAATCCTCATATATATTTAATGCTGAGGCAGATAGATTCTTGATCATTAGAGGAATCGAGGGTTATGGGGATAGGGTAGAAATGTGGATGTGAGGAATGTCTGATCAGCCATGATCCTATTGAATACAGATCAGGCTTGATGGGCCTCGTCTTATAGGTCCAGTGACCCTTCTTCACAACTGTACAAATTGTTTAGCAATTGCAGCATTATATTCAACAAGAGACTGTTTGATTTGAAAAGCTGATTGAATATTTATTTGTTCATCCCTTATTTTACAGATGTGGCGAAAGCTGGATTCTGAAATCACTGATGCAGCTAATGGGGCAAAGGACAATGTGAAGTTTCTGCAAGCATTGGAGAAAGTCTGTGAGCCACTTTACAATTCTGATCCAGTAAGTATTTTTGCAAAATTAACATTGCATGCCAAGATTCCAGGTCGTAAAGAGTGGATTTCTGAGTACCTGTTTTATGGGGTATCTAATTTTTTAAAGTGTGATGCTAATTGCACGAAGATATTTGCAAGTAAATTTCATGATTTAGGAAAGGCTGCAACTACATCTCAGGTGTATTAGGTATATGATGTTTGAACAGGTATGACCACCTTGGAGTGTTTCCTAAATTAAGCTAGTGCATCTGCTGCTGTTTTTTTTAAATAGTGAGTATCTATCCACTTGTGAACTGCATTTAGGAAAGGAATTTTAACATGAAGGAATACATGATTTGGGAGCAGATAGTGAATAAAATCTGTGAAATCTAAAACAGTTTGGAAGCCGGATCAAATCCATCGTCTTCTGCATCTCACTTCTCCAGGTGTTAATTATTTACTGCAATTAATGTGGCTTTAGCAGAGACTTCTGACTTTGACATCAGGGCTATGGGTATTCTGGACTTCCTGAAATGTGCTGGTGGAAGCAAAGTGGGAACACAAGCAGGAATTGAAGTGTTCAGTCATGGAAACAGAGCAATGAATATTTTTAACAATGCATCAACTGTCTCACTAACTTTTTCTCTTAAGACCCTGGATGAGGTCCATCCAGACCATGAATTTATCTGCGTCCAGGTCTTTGCTCATTCTTATTTCCCAGAGACTTTAGTTTGTTTGTTCATCCTCCATTTCATGCCCTGACATTAGTGCAACTAAAGCCATGTAACAACCAGGAATGTTCTGGAACACATTAACACTATTTTAAAGTCTAAGGTTTTGGAGTAGATCTGTAGCTCGGGTTGTGGGTGTTGAGGTTGGTTGGCTCGCCGAGCTGGTTTGTTGTGCCGCAGACGTTTCGTTACAGTGCTTGGTAACATCCTCAGTGCAGCATCTGATGAAGCGTCGGTGTGTTTTGCAGCCTGGTTTTTAAACTCTGGGGTCCGTTGTGATGGATTTCCTGACTTCTGGGTTTCCTCCATTGTGGAAAACATATGGGGTCGAGTTCAATGTGTTTATTACTAGCATGCTTTGTGGAGTGCCATGCTTCCAGGAATTCTTGTGCTTGTCTCTGCCTAGCCTGTCCCAGGAACTTGGTGTTGTCCCAGTCAAAGTCGTGGTTCTCCTTGTCCATGTGGATTGAGATGAGTGAGTATTGGTCGTGTCTTTTTGTAGCCAGTTGGTGTTCATGTACTCTTGTTGTTCGTTTCCTTCCTGTTTGTCCGATGTAGTGTTTCTCGCAGTCTCTGCAGAGGATCTTGTAGATGACATTGGTCCTGTCCATGGCGGGGAGTGGGTCTTTAGTTCGGGTGAGCACTTGTCGTGGGGTTGATGTGGGCTTGTGTGCCACTCTGATGCTCAGCGGTTGTAGGAGTCTTGTGGTGAGTTCTGACGTGCTCCTGATGGAGGGTAGTGTGATGAGTGTGTCGGGGCATGTAAAATCTTTCTGATGCTGTTCCTGTAGGCATCTCCAGACCCAGTTCTTTGGATATCCATTATCCTTGAACACTTGGAAGCGGTATTCCTCCTCTTGGCGTTGTTCCATGTTGCTGCAGTGTGTTGTTGCCCTTTTAAATAGTGTTCACACGCAGCTTCGTTTGTGTGTGCTGGGATGGTTACTATTGAAGTTCAATACCTGGTCTATGTGTGTGGCTTTTCGGTGTACTTTTGTTTGCAGTTCCCCATTTGTCTTGCGCTCTACCATGACGTCCAGGAATGGGAGTTGTTTGTTCTCCTCAGTCTTCTCAGTCTCAGCTTTCAGTCATTTCAGCGGCGGGAGTCTGGAAGGAGGCGCGAGGGCAGCCTGGGAAGGTAAGCTTCAGGAGTATAAAGGTCTTACCTCGCATGACTGCGGCCTTTCAGTCATTTCAGTAGCGGGAGTCCGAAAGGAGGCGCGAGGGCAGCCTGGGAAGGTAAGCTTCTCCTTTAAAAACTTACCTCGTGAATAGGCGGAGTGCGCGTCGAGCAGGAGCAGACACGGGACTGTTGAGTAAGTGAGGTAATGTATTTGGGCGGTTGCTTTACCCGAAACACTACTAAAGTAGTGTCTCCCACCCATCCTTCTCCTCTAACCAAAAGGGTTCTGAGCGCGACTTACTGGTGTTTTCTTTTAGTGTTTCTAGTTTAGTGTTTCCAGTTACACATTAGTGTTTTTAGTGTTACTAGTTACTAGTTACTAGTGTTTTCTTTTCCAATAGTCTGTTTTTTACAATTCAGAACAATGGCAATGGATGCAAGGGCAGTTTCATGCTCCTCCTGTAGGATGTGGGAGGTAAGGGTCACCACTCGTGTCCCTGCTGACTTCATCTGTGAGAAGTGCACCCAACTCCAGCTCCTTGGAAACCGCGTTAGGGAACTGGAGCTGGAGCTGGATGAACTTCGGATCATTCGGGAGGCTGAGGGGGTGATTGAGAGGAGTTACAGGGAGGTAGTCACACCTCAGGTACAGGAAAAGAGTAGATGGGTTACAGTCAGGGGACGGAAAGGGAACAGGCAGACGGTGCGGGGATCCCCTGTGGCCATTCCCCTCAATAACAGGTATACCGTTTTGGATTCTGTTGAGGGGGACGACTTACCAGGGGTAAGCCATGGGGTACAGGTCTCTGGTGCAGAGTCTGTCCCTGTTGCTCAGAAGGGAAGGGGGAAGAGGAGGAGAGCATTAGTCATTGGGGACTCCATAGTTAGGGGGACAGTTAGGAGATTGTGCGGGACCGAGAGAGACTCACGGTTGGTGTGTTGCCTCCCAGGTGCCAGGGTCCGTGATGTCTCGGATCGTGTCTTTGGGGTCCTGAAGGGAGAGGGTGACCAGCCCCAAGTCGTGGTCCACATAGGTACCAATGACATAGGTAGAAAGAGGGATAGGGATATAAGGCAGGATTTCAGGGAGCTAGGGTGGAAGCTGAGAGCCAGAACAAACAGAGTTGTTATCTCTGGTTTGTTACCCGTGCCACGTGATAGCGAGGCAAAGAACAGGGAGAGATATCAGCTGAACGCGTGGCTGCAGGGATGGTGCAGGAGGGAAGGTTTCAGGTATATGGATAACTGGGGCTCATTCTGGGGAAGGTGGGACCTCTACAAACAGGACGGTCTTCACTTGAACCAGAGGGGTACTAATATCCTGGGTGGGAAATTTGCTAGTGCTATTCGGGTGGATTTAAACTAGCTCAGCAGGGGCATGGGAACCAGTGTGTAGTTCCAGTACACAGGAGGATGAGAGTAGGGAGGACATGGACAGGATTTCACCATCACAGGAGTGTGCTGGCAGACAGCAGGCTGGTTTGAAGTGTGTCTACTTCAACGCCAGGAGTATCTGGAATAAGGTAGGTGAGCTTGCAGCATGGATTGGTACCTGGGACTTCGATGTTGTGGCCATTTCGGAGACGTGGATAGAGCAGGGTCAGGAATGGATGTTGCAGGTTCCAGGGTTTAGATCTTTCATAAAGATCAGGGAAGGAGGTAAAAGAGGGGGAGGTGTGGCTTTGTTAGTCAAGGCCAGTATAACGGTGGCTGAAAGAACTTTTGACGAGGACTCGTCGACTGAGGTGGTATGGGCTGAGGTCAGAAACAGGAGAGGAGAGGTCACACTGCTGGGAGTTTTTTATAGGCCTCCGCAAAGTTCCACGGATGTGGAGGAGAGGATCGGCAAAACGATTCTGGGCAGGAGTGAAAGGAACAAGGTGGTCATTGTGGGAGACTTTAACTTCCGCAACATTGACTGGAAGTGCTATAACTCTAGTACGTCGGATGAATCGGTTTTTGTACAATGTGTGCAGGAGGGTTTCCTGACACAGTATGTCGAAGGGCCGACAAGAGGGGAGACCACACTGGATCTGGGACTTGGTAATGAACCCAGCCAGGTGTTTGATTTAGTGGTAGGTGAGCACTTTGGAGAGAGTGACCGTAATTTGGTTACGTTTAGTTTAGCGATGGAAAGGGATAGGAACATGCCACTGGGCAAGTGTTATAGATGGGGGAAGGGCAATTATAATGCGATTAGGCAAGACTTAGGAGGGATAGAATGGGGTCGCAAAATGCAGGGGATGGGGACAATCGAAATGTGGAGCTGGTTTAAGGAACAGGTATTGCGTGTCCTTGATTGGTATGTCCCTGTCAGGCAGGGAGGAAGTGATAAGGTAAGGGAACCTTGGTTTACAAAAGAAATTATATCTCTTGTTAAGCAGAAGAGGGAGGCTTATGTGACATTGAGACGAGATGGTTCAGATGAGGCGATGGAGAGTTACAGATTAGCGAGGAAGGATTTAAAGAGAGAGTTAAGAAGAGCAAGGAGGGGACATGAGCAGTCATTAGCAGGTAGAATTAAGGAAAACCCTAAAGCTTTCTATAGGTATGTGGGGAATAAAAGGATGACTAGGGTAAGAATAGGGCCAGTCAAAAACAGAAGTGGAAAGTTGTGTGTGGACCCTGTGGAGATCGGAGAGGTGCTAAACAAATATTTCTCATCAGTTTTCACTCGGAAAAGGAGAATATTGTAGAGGAGAAGACTGAGATACGGGCTATTAGACTTGAAAGGATTAGGGTTAGTAAGGAGGAGGTGTTATCAATCCTAGAAGGTGTGAAGGTAGATAAATCCCCTGGGCCGGATGGGATTTTTCCGAGGATGCTCTCAGAAGCTAGGGAGGAGATGGCGGAGCCTTTGGCCTTGATCTTTGAGTCGTCATTGTCTACAGGTTTAGTACCAGAGGACTGGAGGATTGCAAATGTTGTGCCCTTGTTCAAGAAGGGCAGGAGAGATGACCCAGGTAATTACAGACCAGTGAGCCTTACATCTGTTGTAGGAAAAGTTTTGGAAAGGATTATAAGAGATAGGATTTATAATCATCTAGCAAGCAACAATTTGATTGGAGATAGTCAACATGGATTCGTCAAGGGCAGGTCGTGTCTCACAACCTCATTGAGTTTTTTGAGAAGGTGACCAAGCACGTGGATGAGGGTAGGGCAGTTGATGTGGTGTACACGGACTTTAGTAACGCCTTTAATAAGGTTCCACATGGTAGGCTATTGGAGAAAATGCGGAGGCATGGGATTGAGGGAGATTTAGCAGTTTGGATTAGAAACTGGCTTTCTGAAAGAAGCCAAAGAATGGTGGTTGATGGAAAATATTCAGCCTGGAGTCCGGTTACTAGTGGTGTGCCCCAAGGATCTGTTTTGGGACCACTGCTGTTTGTCACTTTTATAAATGACTTGGACGCAGACATAGGTGGATGGGTTAGTAAGTTTGCAGATGACACTAAAGTCAGTGGAGTGGTGGACAGTGTGGAAGAATGTTGCAGGTTGCAGGGAGACTTGGATAAACTGCAGAATTGGGCTGAAAGGTGGCAAATGGAGTTCAATGCAGATAAATGTGAGGTGATGCACTTTGGGAAGAATAATAGGAAGGCAGAATACTGGGTCAATGGAAAGATTCTTGGTCGTGTCGATGTGCAGAGGGATCTCGGTGTTCAGGTACATAGATCCCTGAAAGTTGCCACCCAGGTTGGTAGTGCTGTTAAGAAGGCATACGGTGTGTTAGGTTTCATTGGTGGAGGGATTGAGTTCTGGAGCCGTGATGTCATGCTGCAACTGTACAAAACGCTAGTGCGGCCTCACTTGGAATATTGCGTACAGTTCTGGCCGCCCCATTACAGGAAGGATGTGGAAACATTGGAAAAGGTGCAGAGGAGATTTACCAGGATGTTGCCTGTTCTGGAGCGAAGGTCTTATGAGGAAAGGCTGAGGGACTTGGGTCCATTCTCATTGGAGAGAAGAAGGCTAAGAGGGGATTTAGTAGAGACCTACAAAATGATCAGAGGATTGGATAGGGTGGACAGTGAGAGTCTTTTTCCTAGGATGATGACGTCGGCTAGTACGAGGGGGCATAGCTGCAAATTGAGGGGTGATAGATTTAAGACAGATGTCAGAGGCAGGTTCTTTACTCAGAGAGCGGTAAGGGCGTGGAATACCCTGCCTGCCAATGTAGTTAACTCAGCCACATTAGGGGCATTTAAACAGTCCTTGGATAATCATATGGATGATGATGGGATAGTGTAGAGGGATGGGCTTAGATTAGTTCACAGGTCGGTGCAACATCAAGGGCCGAAGGGCCTGTTCTGCGCTGGATTGTTCTATGTTCTGTGTTCTCCTCCTCTCTGGTGAATTTTATTCCATTGAGGGTGTTGTTTATGAGTTTGTGTGTCTCTTCTAATTTGGTTCATTTAATGATGACAAAGGTATTATCTACGGAGCGTATCCATAGTTTAGGTTGGGTTTGCGGAAGGGCTGTCCTTTCCAGTCTTTGCACCACTGCTTCTGCTATGAGTCTGGAGATAGGCCATCCCATGGGTGTCCCGTTGATTTGCTCGTATATTTGGCCGTTGAAGATGAAGTGGGTGGTCAGGCATAGGTCCAGTAGTTTAAGCATGTTGTCCTTGGAGATGGTTTCGCTGGGGTCATGTTCTTGTTCAAGTAGTGTTGTCATTGTTTCCCTTGCTAATGGTATGTCTTTTGATGTGAATAGGGCGGTGACATCAAGCGATATCATGGTCTCTTCGTTCTCTATCTTTATGTCTTTGATGGAGTTGAGGAATTCTTGGGCTGAGTGGGTGGAGTGGGGTGATTTGTTGACCAGGTGCTTGATTCTTTGTAGTTCTCTGGCTAATCTGTGCGATGGAGTGCCTGGTAGGGAGACTATGGGTCTGAGGGGGCCATCTGGCTTGTGCACTTTAGGGAGGCCGTAGAATCGGGATGTATTGGTTCCTTCGGGATTCATTCTTAGGAAGACTGTTTTGTTGATCTGCCCTGTTTGTTTAAGTCTTTATAGCGTTTATAGAGAGGAGGAGAAGAACAAACAACTCCCATTCCTGGACGTCATGGTAGGGCGTAAGACAAGTGGGGAACTGCAAACAAAAGTACACCGAAAAGCCACACACACAGACCAGGTACTGAACTTTAATAGTAACCATCCCAACACATACAAACGAAGCTGCGTGCGAACACTATTTAAAAGGGCAACAACACACTGCAGCAACATGGAACAACGCCAAGAGGAAGAGGAATACCTCTTCCAAGTGTTCAAGGATAATGGATATCCAAAGAACTGGGTCAGGAGATGCCTACAGGAACAGCATCAGAAAGATTCTACATGCCCCGATACACTCATCACACTACCCTCCATCAGGAACACGTCAGAACTCACCACAAGACTCCTACGACCATTGAGGATCAGAGTGGCACACAAGCCCACATCAACCCCACGACAAGTGCTCACCCGAACTAAAGACCCACTCCCCGCCATGGACAGGACCAATGTCATCTACAAGATCCTCTGCAGAGACTGCGAGAAACACTACATCGGACAAACAGGAAGGAAACTAACAACAAGAGTACATGAACACCAACTGGCTACAAAAAGACATGACCAATACTCAGAGATAAAAGGTAATGCAGATGCTGGAGAATGCGAGATAACAAGCATGGGGCTGGATGAACACAGCAGGTCAAGCAGCATCATAGGAGCAGGAAAACTCGACGTTTCGGGCCTAAACCCTTCATCAGAAATGGGGGAGGGGAAGAGGGTTCTGAAATAAATAGGGAGAGAGGGGGAGGCGGATAGAAGATGGATAGAGGAGAGGATAGGTGGAGAGGAAGCAGACAAGTCGAAGAGGTAGGGATGGAGCCAGTAAAGGTGAGTGTAGGTAGGGGGATAGGGAGGAGATAGGTCAGTCCAGGGAGGACGGACAGGTCAAGGGGGCGGGATGATGTTAGTAGATAGGAGATGGGGGTGTGGCTTGGGGTGAGAGGAAAAACCGGTCAGGGAGGTGGAGATGAGCTGGGCTGGTTTGGGGATGCGGTTGGGGGAGGGGAGATTTTGAAGCTGGTGAAATCCACATTGATGCCATTGGGCTGCAGGGTTCCCAGGCTGAATATGATTTGCTGTTCCTGCAGCCTTCGGGTGGCATCACTGTGGCATTGTAGGAGGCCAAGGATGGACATGTCATCTGAGGAATGGGAGGGGGAGTTGAAATGGTTCGCGACTGGGAGGTGCAGTTGTTTGTTGCGAACTGAGCGCAGGTGTTCTGCAAAGCGGTCCCCAAGCCTCCGCTTGGTTTCCCCGATGTAGGGGAAGCCACAACAGGTACAGCGGATGCAGTATACCACATTGGCAGATGTGCAGGTGAACC
>JAHRHZ010000279.1:2254687-2301041 GCA_024137785.1 Ginglymostoma cirratum | reverse complement strand
CTCCCCCTCTCTCCCTATTTATTTCAGAACCCTCTTCCCCTCCCCCATTTCTGATGAAGGGTTTAGGCCCGAAACGTCAAGTTTTCCTGCTCCTATGATGCTGCTTGACCTGCTGTGTTCATCCAGCCCCATGCTTGTGACCCCTCTATATATCAATGCTTGTAAGGGTCCTGCCATTTATTGTATACTTTTTTCTTGCATTTGAGCTCCCAAAATGCATCATCCCACACTTGTATGGATTAAACTCCATTTGCCATTTTTCCACTGATCTATATCCTGCTGTATCCTTTGACAACCTTCTCCACAATTCCACTAATTTTCAAGTTGTCTGCAAATTTACTCATTAGACCACCTAAATTTTCATTCAAATCATTTATATATATTACAAACAACAGAAGTCCTAGCACTGATCCTTGAGGAACACCACTGGTCACAGATCTCCAGTCAAAAAAAGCACTCCTCCCCAACTGCTGGCTGTGTTCTATGACCAATCCAATTTTCTATACATCTTATTAACTCACTATGGATCCTATGTGACTTCCATCTTCTGGATCAGCCTACAATGTAGGATGTTGTCAGATGCTTCAGTAAAGACCACATAGACAACATCTACTGTCCCACCCTCATCTGTCAATTTGTCACTTCCTCAAAAAACTCAATCAAATTTGTGAGACAGGACCTCCTCCCGTACAGAAAGTCATGCTGACTATCACTGATAAGCCTATTTTTCTCCATGTGTGAGTAGACCCCGTCATGAAGAATCCTCTCTAATAATTTCCCTACCAGTGATGAAAGGCTCACTGGCCTATAATTTCCTGGGCTATCCCTGTTGCTCTTCTTAACCAAAGGATCAACACTGGTTATTCTCAAGTCTTCTGGGGCCTCACCTGTGGCTGAAAAGGATACAAAGATCTCTGTAAAGACCCTATCAATATTCCCCATTGTCTCCCTCAATATCTTGGGATAGAACCCATCAGGCCCTGGGGGCTTATCTACCTTAATGTTTTTCAAGACACCCAACACCTTCTCTTTCTTAGTATCAACATGAACTGGAATGTCAACATACCCCTCCCTAATTTTACCATCATCCAAGTCCTTCTCTTTGGTGAATACCAATGCAAAGTATCCATTAAGGAATTCACCCATCTTCTCTGGCTCCACACATATATTCCCTTCTTTGACCTTGAGTGAACTTACCACTTGCTCCTAATGTAC
This sequence comes from Ginglymostoma cirratum, assembly GCA_024137785.1. NCBI lineage: Eukaryota > Metazoa > Chordata > Chondrichthyes > Orectolobiformes > Ginglymostomatidae > Ginglymostoma > Ginglymostoma cirratum. The sequence goes on along the minus strand of JAHRHZ010000279.1, from coordinate 2,299,826 downwards.
CTTTAGAATGCATTGCGATTCTCCTTAATTCTACTTGCCAAGAATATTTCCTGGCCCCTTTTAGCTCTCTAATTCCTTGTTTAAGTTCTTTCCTGCTTGCTTTATACTCCTCAATGGCCTTTGTTTCCTAAACCTTACATACACTTCCTTTTCCTATTTGACTGAACATTCAACGCCCCTTATCAAGAGAACAAAGAAGATTACAGCACAGGAAGAGGTCCTTTGGCCCTCCAAGCCTGCACCAACATGCTGTCATCCAGGGTTCCCAAGTCTTGGTCTCCCTATGTTTTAATCTCACAGGAGCATGTTGATTCTAGACTCTGATCACTGCCCTTTAAAAGACTCCCACATATCAAATGTGGATTTATCCTGAAGCAACCACCCCGATCTGATTTCTCCAGTTTTGCCCAATAGTGTTGACATTAGCCTTCTCCACATTTAGACCATTCTTATCCTTGCAGTGCAATACAATACAATACAATGTCCTTTTATTGTCACGTATAACCCATTGTAGGAGCACAGTGAAAAACTTTTATAATGTCTGCCTTCTTATAGCGACATCTTAGGTACAAGTATCTAGGTACAATTCTTGGATGCAGCAGAGGGATAAAAGTAGTTTCTTAATTACATAGTTGAACATAAGTTAAAAGTAGTAATATATTAAGAGGTGTATTAAGGGATTAATGCTCGTCAGGGGGCTGCTTCCCATTTGCTGCTGCAGGGCCTCTTCTTCGTGCTGCTCCGTGCTCACAGCCCATATGCTGCTCAGATCTCATAGCTTGCAGTGTTCTGGGGCTCATGGGGTGTACCTGCAGGCCCCCGAACCTCAGGCCACACTGCTTGCTCCACAGGTGTTGGCCCGCTCGCTCCGCAACTCCACACTCTGGGGTGGGGGAGACGGTGGCAGAAAGGGAAGATAGGAGAAAGGAAAGATGTAATAGAGGTGAGCAGAGGAGCTCCAACTGGAGTGTATTACTCTGCCATCATCTTATACTGCTGCCATCCTTGCCCATAACTATCTTAAAACTTACACAGTTATGATCACTATTCCAAAAATGCTCCCGCATTGAAACTCCTATCACTTGGCCAGGCTTATTCCCCAGTGTAAGATCTAATATGGCCCCTTCCCTAGTTAGACTATCGACATATTGTTTAAAAAAATCCCTCCTGGATGCACCTAACAAATTCTACTCTATCTAAGACCTTGGCAGTAAGGGAGTCCCAGTCAATGTTGGGAAGTTAACACCCCTTCAGCAACCATGTTGTTTTTACATCCGTCCATCATTTGCTTACATAGCTGTTGCTCGATTTCCCATGATTATTAGAAGGCCTTATTGTAACCCTGTCATAGTGATTGCATCTTTCTTATTCCTGAATTCTACCCTGTGACCTTGCTGGATGAGCCCTCCAAGATGTACTGTCTAATCAGTAATGCAATTCCCCAGCTCAGTTTACATCCCTCCCTGTCAAGCCTGAAACATTTAAACCTTGTAATTTTGAGCTGCGAGTCCTGTCCTTCTCCCAACCATCAGTAATAGCTACAACATCATATTTTCATGCCTTCAAGCCTTATCTGATATACCATCTGCATTAAAATAAATACACTTCAGACTGCCCGTCCAGCTGTACTCAGTAACCTGGCCCTACCTGTTCTTTCTATTAGATTTACTTGACTAACCTCTACCTTCTCTTTAATCACTCCACAAGCTGACCTACTGCTGTGCTTCCCACCCCACTGCTACACCAATTTAATCACTCCCAAGTAGCACCAGTATCCTCACTGTGAGGATATTGTTGCCCCTCCAGTTTGGGTACAACCTGTCCTTCTTATACAGGTCCCTCCTGCCCTAGAAATGAACCCAGTGATCCAGGTATCAGAAGCCCTCCTTGCTGCACTAGCTCTTTAGGCACACATTCAACTTTATTATCTTCCTATTTCTGGCCTCACTGGCAAGTGACAACGGAGTGATCCCGAGATTGCAGCCCTGGAAGTCCTGCTTTTCAGCTTTCTACCTAACTCCCTAAATGCCATTTTCAGGACCTCATCTCGATTCCTGCCTATGTCATTAGTACAAATATAGACCATGACTTCTGCTGCTCATTGTCCCCTTTCAGAAGGTCTCATGTCTGCTCAAAAACATCCTTGACCCTGCCACCAGGATGTAGCAGCCTTACCTTGATCCATTACGAAGGAAGTGTCATGGGAGCTGCACTTTGTGACATCACTATAGTGATTGAAATGGGGTCAGCCGGGTGGATCTCATAGATTAGCCTGGCCCAATCAGGAAGTCTTGACCGACAGATATAAACAGGAGTGTCAGGGGTTCCGCTCACTCTAAGAGCTGGCACTGTACTAGCTGGGTCAGTGTCATGTGCTATGCATGTGTAAATGAAGGGTGACTTGATAACAGGATACCTTTTATTTCAAGGGGGTTATTTCAAGTGAGACAAGAGAAAAACATGCCCCAAAGAGATTCGCTCGCAACAGTTGTCTTTGAGTTGGGATAAGCATTTCTGACATCATGCCACTATTTGGGAAGCACAACTAGTTCAATCTTGCCATCAAAGGCTCGGCCCAGTATGTGGAAAGAATGCGGTTTTTTTTGGGCAAATGACATTGGGGCAGACAAAAAGCAATTAATAATTCTCCTGACACAGTATGGACTGGTAGCTTTTTCAGTTATTTGGAGCCTAACTTTCCCTGAAACACCAGATACTAAAACTTTTCAAGAGTTGACAGATTTAGCTAAGAAATATTTTGACCCTAAGCCTCCTCTAGTTCTGAGATGCTATTGGTTTTACTTGACAGTTCGAGTACCAGGGGAATCCGTGTGGGGAGTTTTGACAAGGCTAAGACAATAGGCAGAAGCATGTAATTTTGGTTTAGCCCTAAGTGAGATGCTGAGAGACCATATGGCATGTGGGATCAATGATGTGACCATGCAAAAGCACCTACTGGCTGAAGCCTATCTGGACTTCAGGCAGGCAGTATGACTGGTTTTGCCATTAGGAAACACAGCAAGTGGAGCTTATGAGGTATAGGGTAGGCCAATGGAAATGGACACTCTCACCAGTCTGATTGAGTTTGGATAACACCATTTGAGTGAAGGCAATTGCATAGACTCACTCAGGACATATCCTGACACATATAGGATCACACGGGGCTTGACTGGGTAAATGCTGACATGTTTTCCCTCATGGGAGTCTAGGACCAGATGGCATAGGCTCAGAATAAAGTGGTGTCCATTTATTACTGAGAAGGAATTTATACTCAGAGATTCATGAGTTTGGAACTCCTTGCCACCGAGATCTGTGGGGGCAGAGTCCTTGTGAATATTTAAGGTGAGTTAGATAGATTCTTGATTAACTGGGGAATCAACGGAAAAGGCAGGAAAGTGGACATGAGGAATGTTGGATCAGTCATGATCCTGTTGAATGCGGAGCAGTCTCAAGCAGCTGAACGGCCAACTCATTTTCTTATTCTTTACGGTCTTATGGCTGTTTAGGTTTTGGATTTTGAAGCAATAAGTACACCTTCCTTGAATCTAGGTTCGTGTGGTGACATGCCCGTTGTTCTTAAACTGTGGAGCAACTGTCGGGGAGACATTGGTATTATTGTTTTCATCTGTGGAATCACTGATGATATATTCTTTAAAATCAACTGACCTGAAAACCTTATAAAATGTTTACATGGGAAATGTAATGAACGCTGTTTTTAGCTCAGAGCATAGCTTTTGAGTTGTATCAACAAACTGCCATCACCATTTTGCCACACTTAATCAATTTCATTTTCATACTCACCCTCCCAGCCAATTAGCTTTCCCATTTCCTGCCACTTCCTCCTCATTGTTCCTTATTTTCATCCCAAGGTTTCACTAATACCAGACATGCCAATTCCATAGCATGTCTGTCCATCCTTCTCCTGCTATCCCTCCCATTCTAACCCAATCCTAACCAATTCCATTTTCCCATGTCATCACTCACCTGCATTCCCATTCCCTTTGTAGAATGTTGGCAAAGGGGAGAGGTCCCTTCTTGGATCGGTCTCACTGCAAAGTGAATCCAAGCATTTCTGTGGTGGAGAGAAGAAAGGTAGCACTCTTTGATGTTGCATGTCAACATTTCTGACGAAGCTTTTGAAAAAAATTAACCATTCTCCTTAATTGTCAGTAAAAAATCTGCATATCTGTGCACAAAGATTTGCCCCAGAACAGCAACAAGTAACTGGTAGCCAAATACGTATCATGCAATCAGACCTCCTCATACTATATGTATCAGGCAGCGCCCACCAATTCAATCTACGAACAGAGCCACTCCTTAAACTAATCAGCCAAAACCACCTGAACAGACAATAAATAGTACATTATTGTTATAGATGTTTTTGTCTCATAGTATCATAGTCATAATTATGAAATATTTCAATTTCTAGGTGACTATGACTAAAGGTGTTCCAAATTTGATAAATGCAATTCAAATGATCCACAATGTGTCAAGATATTACAACACCTCCCAACAAATGACTTCCCTATTTATTAAGGTAGGTAATATTAATCTGCTTGTGAATTTAATTTCTGTATCTATCTGTATTTTGTTAATTCTCCTGTGATTATATGTTATCAAATTTAGGTCACAAACCAAATGGTTACAGCCTGTAAGGAATATATCACTGAGGATGGTAATGCTCGCGTGTGGGACCAGGATTCTGAAATTATTATTCAAAAAATGAAGGTATAACTCACTACTGTTAATTCTAATTCAGGAGTTTATATTTTTGACAATTGCATTAACTGCCACACTTTTGTGGGAGAATATGTAAGAATTTAAATAAAACTATGCCCCTGTCACTTTTTCTCCTGTGAAGAGTAGCAGGCCTATGTTATCTCTGTCATATGACGTTATAGTTTCTTCTAAAGAAAATGATATACAATAATGAGAACTGAAGCACAAAACATTGGAAGGATATAGCACTTCTGAGCTATGACCATGGTGTGGACCTTGCCTCAAGCAGGATATTGGTACCTGATGTGACAATACTTCTAGTAGCTCCCATAATATAAGAACTCGACAGGTATAATATGGCACTGAAAGATTCAACTGACATTTATTACTGCTCTTGTTGTATACATTTGTTGTAGTCACAGCACTTCAATGAGTGACCTAATGCTAAGCTGCTCAGTTCTTGTTTCATCATGCTTCAAGTGGCTGCAGTTAAATAGAGACTGAGAACATGATATCCGCGTATCACATGATACGGTGATGATATCATGAGCATATATTTTAAAAGTTCACTGCATTCATAATGATACATAACACAATATTCCCTTTTTACCAAATAATAAAAAAAAACTCAATCAGGTATATATGATGTGTGCCATTAATACAAAAATTATACTAAAAGGCAAAAACGGAGTTTACAAGTGTAACTTCAGTGTAACATCTTGCATATTTGACAAAACATCTTGAACATGGGTGGAATCTTTTGGGGCTTGAATAACATGGGCTACGACATGAAGTGTGACAGAATAAATGTGCAAAGTTTGGCAAGCCCTGTTGTGACGCTGTGAGCAGTTCACTGCATCTTTTAAGTACATTCCAGGCATCAAGATAAGATTCTTTCCAGGGAGAAGGGAGCTACCATGAGACCACAAGAACTAGGAATAGCACTAGGCCGTTTGGCCCCTTAATCCTGCTTCGCTATTCAATAGAATCACAGCTGATCCGACATTCATCATATCTTTTCTGCCCTTTCCCCAAGACCCTTGATACCCCCTACTGATCAAGAATTAGCCTTAAATGTATACAAGGACACTGCCCGCACAGCTGTTTGTGGCAAAGAGTTTCAAAGACTCACAACTCTCTGAGAGTTCTTACCTATTCCTATCATAAATTGGCACTCCAATTATATTCTGAGACTATATCCACTGGTTCTAGACTTTCCTACGAGGAGAAACACCCCCTCAGCATTTACTCTGTCAAGCCCCTTAAAAATATTATGGATTTCAATGAGATCACCCCTCATTCTTCCAAATTGCAGTGAGTCGAGTCCCTCTATGCAAAGTGAACCTATCCTATTGAACTTTCACTGAATTGCCTCCAATGAAATAATACTTTTCCTCAAATGAAGGGGCTAAAATTACTCATAGTGCTCTAGATATTGTCTCGCCAGCATCTTGTACAGTTGCAGTAAGACTTCCCAACTCTTATATTCCAAATCCCTTGAAATAAGGTCAACATTCCATTAGCCTTCCTGATTACCTGCTGTATCTGGGTGCTGGCTGTCTGTGTTTTATGCACAAGTACCCCCAAGTCCTTTTGTGTTGCAGCTTTCTGCAGTTTTTCTCCATTTAAATAATATTCTTTGTTTGCTATGCCTTCCAAAAGAACAGTTCCACATTTTCCCATATTATACTCCATTCACCAACTTTTTGCCCCCTTAACCTATCAAAATCTCCCTGTAAATGTAACCTTCTTATTTTTATGGCTGCAGTATATTTGCTTCCTTCCTCCAATTCTTTAATATATATTGTAAACAGTTCTGCTCCCAGAACCAAACACTGTGGAATCCTACAGGGTGTCAACCTGAAAAAGGACTCTTATCCCCCTGTAGTTTTCTGCCCATTAGCCAATTCTTTGTCCACCCCAAAATACTACCTCCAGCACCATTGGCTTTAATCCTTTGACTTAATATTTCGTGAGTTACCGTGTCGAATGCCTTTTGAAACTCCAAATACCACACAGCTACTGGCTCTTTTCTATTGTCTCTAGTTGAGACTTTCATTAAAAAAAACTCATATACGTTAGCGTCCTAAATCTAGATACAATAAGTTGAGACAGTCTGAGGCATGAGTTAGCTGTGATAAATTGAGGAACTGTACTTAAAGAGATAATGGTAGAAAGGCAGTAGGAAATAATCAGAGAGCCTAAGGGTGATCTGCAACATTGTTCATCCTTGTCTGACACAAATGTAAAATGAGAAAGTTAGCCAAACTGTGGCTTACATAGGAAATTAGAGGTAGTATTAGATACAAGGAACAGGCATACAAACTGGATGAAGGAAACAAAAGGCTTAAGGAATGGGAGAAGTTTAGAATTCAGAAAAGGAGTACAAAGGGATTGATTTAGAATTGCAAAATAGAGTACACAAGTAAGCTTGCATGGAACATAAAACTGACTGTAAGAACTTCAATAGGTGGGTAAAGCGATAAAGATTGGTGAAGACATAAGTAGGTCCCTTAGAGTCAGAAACAAAAATAAATTATAATGGGGAACAAAGAAATGGCTGACCAATTAAATGCACACTTTTGTTCTGCGTTCACAAAGGAGGACACAAAATAACACACCAGAAATGTTGGGGAATACAGGTGTAATGAGAGTGAGGAACTGAAGGAAATCAGTATTAGTAGGGAGATACATTCTCAAGATCTGATAATCTACAACCCAGAGGACTTAAGGATGTGGCCCTAGAAATAGAGGATGGATTGGTGGTCACTATCCAAGATTCTGTAGACTCTAAAACAGCTCTTATAGATTGGAGGATAGCTAATGTAACCTCTTTATTTAAAAAGGGAGGAGGAGATAAAACCAGGAATTACAGACCAGTTCTTGCTATGTCCTATTATAGACCCATCACCTAGACGTCGCTAGTGGAAAAAATACTAGATTCCATTATAAAAGAAGAAATGGCTGAGAACTTGGAAAACAATGGCAGGATTGGCCTGAGCCAAATGGATTTCTGAAAGGGAAATTATGCTTGACAAATCTGTTGGAATTCCTTGAGGATGTACCTTGTAGAGTCGATAAGGGGAGCCAGCGGACATCAGTTAGTTGGACTTTTGAAAGGTTGTCGACCGAGTCCCATATAAAAGATAAGCATGTAAAATCATTGCATATGGGATTGGAGGTAGTGTGCTGAGATGGATAGAAAACTGGTTGGCGGACAGGAAACAAAGAGTAGGATTAGACACGACAGGCAGTGGCTAGTGTGATGTTGCATGGATCAGTGCTATGGCCCCAGCTATCCACAAGATATATTAAAAATTTAGACTAGGGAACTAAATGTTACATCTCCACATTTACAGATGACACAAAGCTGTGTGGAAGGGTAAGCGGTGAGAAGGATGCAGAGGTGCTTCAGTGCTATTTCTACAAGCTAAATGAGTGGGAAAATGCATGGCAAATGCTGTACAATGTGGGTAAATGCAATGTTATCCACTCTGGGACCAAAAACAGAAAGGCAGATTCCTATCTGAATGGCTATAAATTGGGAGAGGGGAATGTTCAACGTGAGCTAGGTGGCCTTGTACACCAGTCACTGAAAGCAAGCATGCAGGTGCAGCAGGCAATAAAAAAGGCAAATAAAGAGATCTGGACAGGTCCATGAATTGGAAAGGTTTAAAGGGATATGGGCCAAAAGTAGGCAAATGGGACTAGTTCAGTTTAGAATACTTGGTTGGCATGGATGAGTTGGACTGAAGGGTCTGTTTCTGTGCTGACTCGAGATGACTTTATGTGCTAGCGTTCATAGTGAGAGGGTTTGAGTACAGGAGCAGGGATGTCTTGCTGCAATTATACAGTGCCTTAGTAAGACCACAACTGGAATATTGTGTGCTGTTTTGGTCTCCTTATCTGAGGAAGGACGTTTTTGCTGTAGAGTAAATGCAGCAAATATTTATCAGACTGATTCCTGGGATGGCCGATATGACATGCCAAGAGGTTGGGATTATATTTGCTGGAGTTCAAGAGAATGAGGAGGAATCTCATGGAAAGCAACAAAATTCTAATAGGACCAGACAATGTAGCTGTGTTCCTAATGATGGGAATGTCCAGAACCAGGGGTCACAGTTGAAGGATATGGGGTAAACCATTCAGGACTGTGATGAGGAGAAGTTTCTTCACCCGGAGCATGGTGAGCCTGTCAAATGTGCTACCATTTGTGACTTAACCTTTTGTGAAGTACCTTATCGTAAGCTTTCTGGAAGTTCAAGTACTGAACCTTTGCTTGTTCTCCTCTAACCGCTCTGGCTGCGATTTCCTCGAAAAATTAGTCAGACTTGATTTCTCTTTCATGAAGTAATGCTGACTCTGCTTGACTGGATTATAATTTTCCAAATGTGCTGCCATTACTTCCTTAATAATTAATCCCAACATTTTTTCAACAGTAGGTGTTCAGATAATCAGCCTATAGTTACCCACTGTTTGCCTTGCTCCCATTTTGACTCAGTGTGTCATATTGACAGTTTTCCAATCCTCTGGTACTTCTGCAGAATCCAAGAATTTTAGGAAAATTACAACAAATCATCTCTGTAGTTACTTCTTTTTGGATCCTAGAATGCAAGCCATTAAGGCTTATCTATCTTTAGCCCAATTGTTTGTGTAATACGACTACTCCAGTGAAGCAATCATACTTAATTCTACTCAAGTATTCTTTTATAGTAATAGGATGCTCAAAGTATTTTCCACCATGCAAAATGAGTCCATGTTAAGAAAAATTATTGTTTGCTAATGACCTGATTAACTGCACATTTTGCTTCATTAATATACAACTTCCTGTACTACAACTCACTGTAAGCAAACTGGACACTGAGAATTCTTGTCATTGGAAGTTAGATCAGATTCATGGTGAATTCAGCCTCACCACTGATGGCAGACCACTGATGTTGGTCAACACGAAGCAGGATAATATAGCATGATCCATGGTCACCAGCCATGTGCAGTCCTCATATGTGGAAGTTATTATTTGGGCAGCACTGTTGCCTCACAGCATGATTCAATTCCACCCTTGACAACGATGTGTTGAGTTTGCACATTGCCCCTGTGTCTGCGTGGGTTTTCTCCAGATTCTCTGGTTTCTTCCCAAAGTCCAAAGATGTGCAGAGCAGATGGATTGGCTATGCTAAGTGTCCCATAGTGTCCAGGGACGTGTGGGTTAGCTTTGGGAAATGCGGGGTTATGGGGTCTGGATAAAATGCTGTTCGGAGGATCAGTCAGGAATCGATGGGCTTCCAAACTGTAGGGATTGTATGATCTGATTTTTGTTAACCCTGGAGGATATCCAAAATACTTGCAGGGTGTTTAGGAAGTACAGAATTGCATTACAGGCCATACCAACATTGAAGGGTTGATGCACGGACTCTTGCAGGGACAGGTGCCTAGATTGCAGACAGCACCAAGCTGCATTTTAGGATTTCTTGCATGCTCTGTTAACGATCGCTCACTTAATGAGTACACATGTTAAAGTTGCCAACCAGCTACACCTCACATCTGTCTGGCGTTGTCACTGTTGCTGACCTTCTGAGCTAGTGGTGCAAGTTTGATCAAGGTTTATTTCCTGCCATCTCTGTAAGGCTTTAGCGATATCTGCTTTCCTGATTACTATTATATTCATGAGAACATAAGACTCGGGAGCAGGAGTGGGCAATTTAAGACCTTGTGCCTGCTGCAACATTCAGTCCATGGCTGATCTCTCTTTGCCCTCAACTCCACTTTCCTGCTTGCTCTCCATAACCCTTCAACCAATTACAACTTTCTGTATGGTCCTGGGCAGAGCAGTTGTCGTACCAGGCTGTCATGCACCCAAATAGAATCCGTTCAATAGTACATCTGCAAAAGTTGGTGAGGGTCCTTATGGACATGCTGAATTTCCTAAGGCGCTTGAGGAAGAAGAGGTGTTGTTGTGCCTTCTTGACCGTCACATAGAAACATAGAAGATAGGAGCAGGAAGAGGCCATTCAGTCCTTCGAGTCTGCTCCACCATTCTTCACGATCATGACATTTTGTTCTACTCAATAGCCTAATCCTACTTTCTCCCCATAACCTTTGATCCCAATCTCCCCAATTGCTATATCTAGTCGCCTCTTGAATATATTCAATGTTTGGCATCAACTCTTTCCTGTGGTAATAAATTCCACAGGCGCACCACTCTTTGGATGAAGAAATGTCTCCTCATCTCTGTCCTAAATCGTCTACCCTGAATCCTCATTCTGTGACCCCTGGTTCTGAACATACCCACCATCGGGAACATCCTTCTTGCATCTACCCTGTCCAGCCCTGTTAGAATTTAATAAGTCTCTATGAGATCCCCTCTCATCCGTCTGAAATTTCGTGAAAACAATCCCAACTAGTCAATCTCTCCTCATATGTCATACCCGCCATCCCTGGAATCAGCCTGAAAAAGACAATGTCGTCGAGGAGAATACTGAGATACAGGCTATTAGACCAGACAGGATTGAGGTTCATAAGGAGGAGGTGTTAGCAATCCTGGAAAGTCTGAGAATAGATAAGTCCCCTGGGCCAGATGGGATTGATCCGAGGATTCTCTGGGAAGCTAGGGAGGAGATTGCAGAGCCTTTGGCTTTGATCTTTATGTCGTCATTGTCTACAGGAATAGTGCCAGAAGATGGGAGGATAGCAAATGTTGTCCCCTTGTTCAAGAAGGGGAGTAGAGACAATCCTGGTAATTATAGACCAGTGAGCCTTACTTCGGTTGTGGGTAAAGTGTTGGAAAGGATTATAAGAGATAGGATTTATAATCATCTAAAAAGGAATAATTTGATTGGGGATAGTCAACACGGTTTTGTGAAGGTAGGTCGTCCCTCACAAACCTTATTGAGTTCTTTGAGAAGGTGACCAAACAGGTGGCTGAGGGTAAAGCAGTTGATGTGGTGTATATGGATTTCAGTAAAGCATTTGATAAGGTTCCCTACGGTAGGCTATTGCAGAAAATTCGGAGCCATGGGATTGAGGGTGATTTAGCGGTTTGGATCAGAAATTGGCGAGCTGTAAGAAGACAGAGGGTGGTGGTTGATGGGAAATGTTCATCCTGGAGTTCAGTTACTAGTGGTGAACCGCAAGGATCTGTTTTGGGGCCACTGCTGTTTGTCATTTTTATAAATGACCTGGATGAGGGCGTAGAAGGATGGGTTAGTAAATTTGCGGATGACACTAAAGTCGGTGGAGTTGTGGATAGTGCGGAAGGATGTTGCAGGTTACAGAGGGACATAGAAGAGCTGCAGAGCTGGGCTGAGAGGTGGCAAATGGAGTTTAATGTGGAAAAGTGTGAGGTGATTCACTTTGGAAGGAGAAACAGGAATACAGAGTACAGGGCTAATGGTAAGATTCTTGGTAGTGTGGACGAGCAGAGAGATCTCGGTGTCCATGTGCATAGATCCCTGAAAGTTGCCACCCAGGTTGATAAGTTTGTTAAGAAGGCATACGGTATGTTAGGTTTTATTGGTAGAGGGATTGAGTTTAGGAGCCGTGAGGTCATGTTGCAGCTGTACAAAACTCTGGTGTGGCCCCACTTGGAGTATTGCGTACAGTTCTGGTCACCGCATTATAGGAAGGATGTGGAAGCATTGGAAAGGGTGCAAAGGAGATTTACCAGGATTTTGGCTGGTATGGAGGGAAGGTCTTATGAGGAAAGGCTGAGGGACTTGAGGCTGTTTTCGTTAGAGAGAAGAAGGTTAAGAGGTGACTTAATAGAGACATACAAGTTGATCAGAGGATTAGATAGGGTGGACTGTGAGAGTCTTTTTCCTCAGATGGAGACGGCTAGCACGAGGGGACATAGCTTTAAATTGAGGGGTGATAGATATAGGACAGATGTCAGAGGTAGATTCTTTACTCAGAGTAGTAAGGGCATGGAATGCCTTGCCTGCAGCAATTGTAGACTCGCCAACTTTAAGGGCATTTAAATGGTCGATGGATAAACATATGGATGATAATGGAATAGTGTAGGTTAGATGGGCTTCAGATTGGTTTCACAGGTCGGCGCAACATCGAGGGCCGAAGGGCCTGCACTGCGCTGTAATGTTCTATGTACTATGTTCTATGTAAACCTTTGCTCCACTCCCTTGAGAGCAAGAGCATTCTTCCTCAGAAATGGAGACCAAAGCTGCACACGGTAGTCTAAGTGTGGTCTCACCAAGGCTCTGTACAACTGCAACAGCATATCTCTGCTCCGGTACTCAAAATCTCTCGCAGTGAAGACCAACATACCATTTTCATTTTTACTGCCTGCTGCACCTGCATGCTCACCTTCAGCAACTGGTGCACAAGGATACCCAGGTCCTGCTGCATTTTTCCCTCTCCCAAAATACAGCCATCCAGGTAATAATCTGCCTTGTTGGTTATCGTCATTCCTAGGAACTTAATGCTATTGACCATCTCCACCTCAACTCCGTTGATATAGATGGGGATTTGTGTCCTCCTCCTTTCTCCCTGAAGCCAATGATCAGTTCTTTTATTTTGTCGACATTCAGAGAGGGGTTGTTATTATTGCACCAGAACACCAAGCCCTCTATCTCCTTCCTGTATTCTGACTCATCGTTGTTTGATATCCGTCCTACGCTGTGGTGTTGTCAGCAAACCTGTAGATCCTGTTCATTTGGAATTTGGCTACACAGTTGTGGGTGTACAAGGAGTGCAATCGGGAGGTGAGAATGCATCCTTGTGAGGCTCCAGTGTTGAGGGTTATCGTGGAGAAAATGCTGTTGTCTGTCTTCACTGACTGTGGTCTGTGGGTCAGGAAGGTGAATATCCAGTTGCAGAGGGTGCATCTGAGACCTATGTCTTGGAGTTTTGAGATTAGTCTGAAGTGGATTTTGGTGTTGAGCGTGGAGCTGTAGTCGTTCAGCAGGAGCCTGATGTAGGTGTCCTTGTTATCCAGATGCTCCAGGAATGAGTGTAGGGCGGGAGAAATGGCACTTGAGTCTAAGTCCGAGAGAAATAGAGGAGCATTTAGCATCATAGAGTCATACAAGTATTAAAAAATGTTGTTAAATTTCAGAGAAGTCTAACATCATAGGGTGGTGATAGTAGTAGATAGTATAGTAGTAGTAGTATTAGATTGTGATAAATTATAATTTCGTTCACATTAACTGGGCTAGTCATGATGTGAAAGGTTAGAAGGAGCGGAATTCTTAAAATTTAAAATTCTTAAAATGCATTCATGACATCTTTTTAAACTGGCACATTGATAGGAGAAAGTGGGTCGTTCTTGACTTAATTTTAGGCAACAAAGCTGGGCAACAGTTAAGTGACAGTGAGAGAGCATTTTGCAGACAGCTATCATGACTCTGATAGATTCAGTATTATGATCGCAAAGGAAACAAATGGGCCTGAAATCAAAGTTCTAAACCAGAGAAAGGCTGATTTTAGTAAGACCAAATATGATTTGGCCAGAGTGGACTGGGAGCAGATACATGCAGGTATATCTGTCTCAGAATAGGGGATGCATTCAAAACTGAAATACAGAGAGTACAGGACCAACTTATTCCAAGATAGAAAAAGGGTGAGACCATCAAATCTTATGTACCCTAGCTATTGAGAAATATTCGGGGTTGCATTAAGAGAGTAAATGGGGGCGGAGGGCTAATCACAGAAACTGAGGGCTGAAAACTGCAAAAGCTCTAGAGGAGTATAGAATGTATTAGAGGGAACTTAGAAGGGGGATTAGGAGAGTTAAAAGGGGACATGAAAGGATACTGGCAGATAAAATAAAGCAAAATGCTAAGTTATTTTACTGGTACATTAAAGGTAAAAAGATAACAAAGGAAGGAGTTGGAAACATTAAGGGCGACAGCAATAATTTGTGTGTGGTGTCAGTTGATGTAGGTCAGGATCTAAATGATTATTTTGTGTTAGTGTTCAGTGGTGAGAGGGATGATATGGATATAGAAATCTGAGAGAAGTTCTGTAATACAATTAATGAAATTAATATAGACAGAAAAAAAAACATTCTGAGTGGTCTAGTAAGCTTAAAAGTAGGTAAATCACCAGAACCAGATTACGTAAATAGCCCATGTTGTTGAGTGAGGCAAGGGAGGAAATAGCAGGGCTTATTGCAAAAGTTTTCAGTTCCTCTTTGGCCACAGGAAATATGCCAAAGGTTTATAGGATAGCCAATGCAGTACCATTATTCCAGAAGGTAGCAAGAGTGTATGTGGATTTTAGCAAGGCATTTGGTAAGGTTCCACATGGTAGGCACATTCAGAAAGTAAGGATGCATGGGCTTCAGGGAAATTTGGCTGTCTGGATACCAAACTGGCTGTCCAATAGAAGATAGAATGTGGTCGTGGATGGAAAATATTCAGCCTGGAGCTAGGTGACCGCAGAGATCTGTTCTGGGACCTCTGTTCTTTGTGATCTTTATATATGACTTGAATAAGGAAGTGGAAGGGCGGGTTAGCAAGTTTTCCGATGACACGAAGGTTGCTGGAGTTGTGGATAGTGTGGAGGGCTGTTGTAGGTACCACCGGGACATTGACAGGATGCAGAGCTGGGCAAAGAGGTGGCAGATGGAATTCGACCTGGAAAAGTGTGAAGTGATTCATTTTGGAAGGTCGAATTTGAATGCAGAATACATGGTTAATGGCAGGATTCTTGGCAGTGTGGAGGAACAGAGGAAAATTGGGGTGCAATTCCATAGATCCCTCAAAGTGCTACCCAAGTTGATAGAGTTGTACGAAAGGCGTATGGAGTGTTGGCTTTCATCGGCAGGGGAATTGAGTTTAAGAGCCGCGAGGTTATGCTGCAGCCCTATAAAACCCTGGTTAGACCACACTTGGAATATTGTGTGCAGTTCTGGTCGAATCATTATAGGAAGGATATGGAAGCTTTAGAGAGGGTGCAGAGGAGATTTACCAGGATACTGCCTGGACTGGAGGGCAGGTCTTATGGGGAAAGGTTGAGGGAGCTAGGGCTTTTTTCATTGGAGTGAAGACGGATGAGAGGTGACTTGATAGAGGCGTACAAGATGATGAGAGGCATAGATAGAGTAGACAGTCAGAGACTTTTTTCCCCAGGGCGGAAATGATTGTTCCGAGGGGGCATAATTTTAGGGTGATTGGAGGAAGGTATAGGGGAGATGTCAGAGGTAGGTTCTTTATACAGAGAGTGATGGGCGTGTGGAATGCGCTGCCAGCAGCGGTAGTGGATTCAGATACTTTAGAGACTTTTAAGCAACTCTTGGATAGGCACATGGAGGATAGTAAAATGTCGGGTATGCAGGATGGATAATAGGTCAGCACAACATCGTGGGCTGAAGGGCCTGTCCTGTGCTGTACTGTTCTATGTTCATGAACCAAGAAAT
This sequence comes from Ginglymostoma cirratum, assembly GCA_024137785.1. Lineage (NCBI taxonomy): Eukaryota > Metazoa > Chordata > Chondrichthyes > Orectolobiformes > Ginglymostomatidae > Ginglymostoma > Ginglymostoma cirratum. The sequence continues at coordinate 2,283,736 of JAHRHZ010000279.1, read as the reverse complement.
GACAAGGCAGTCAGTCTAACCTCAGTATGTGGAAAATGTTGGAGGAATTTCTGAGGGACAGAATTAATCTAGTTTTGGAGAGTTGTGGATTAATCAAGAGCAGTCAGCGTGATTTTGTTAAGGAGAGTTCATGCCTGACCAACTTAATTGAATTGCTTGAAGAGGAGACTAGTTATGTAGACAAGAACTTTTGATGCAGTCTCCTGGACTCCTTCAGCAAGGCTTTTGATAAGATCCTGCATAGTATTCTGAAAGCAAAGACACTTTCTAGTGCTACCCAGAAGGCTTTAAACCAGTAAGGGGCTGTGGGAAGGGGGAAGCAGGGGGTGGGGTGGGGAGAACCAAAGAGAAAGTGAGAAAAGTGAAAAGGCTCACCTGATACAGTAGATAAGGGGAGCAAGCCTATTGGTTAAGGCAGCCAAGACTTGGCAAAGAACGAGGGAAGACTGCTGAATCAAACTGCATTTACTTCAGTGCAGAAGGCCTGACAAGTAATGCTGATGAACCTAGGATATAGTTGGAATATCATAGCTATTACAGAAATGTGGCTCAGGGATGGACGGGACTGGCAGCTTAATTTTCTGAGGTATAAATGCTGTAGAAAAGATAGAAAAGGAGGCAAGAGAAGAGGGGGTGTGGCATTTTTGATTAGCGAGAATATTACGCTGTACTTAGGGAGGATATTCCCGGGAAATCATCCATTGAAGTTATATGGCTAGAACTTAAAAGTAAGAAAGGGATGATCACCTTGTTAGGATTGTATTAAAGGCTCCCCAGCAGTCAACAGGAAATTGAAGAACAAATATGTGAGGAGATCTCAGATATCTGTAAGAAAATTAGGGTTGAAATGGTAGGAGATTTTAGCTTCCTAAATTTGACCGAGAGTGTCATAATGTTAAGAGCTAGGATGGGGAAGAAGTTGTTAAGTGTGCACAAGAAAATTTTCTGATTCAATATGTGGATGTACCAACAGGGGAAGGAGCAATACTTGACCTTCTGTTGGGAAATAAGGTGGGACAAGTGACTGAGGTGTCAATGGGGAAGCACTTTGGGGCAAATGATCATTATTCTATTAGTTTTAAAATAGCTATAGAAAAGGATCGAACTGATTGGAGTAAGGTCAATTTTAACGTTATTAGACAAGAACTTTCAAAAGTTGATTGGGTGAGGCTATTTACAGGTAAAGGGATGGTTGGGAAGTGGGAGGCCTTGAAGAATGAGATAATGTAAGTTCAGAGATAGTGTGTTCTTGTTAGTGTGAAGGGCAAGGCCAGCCGGTGTAGGGAATGCTGGATGGCTGGAGAAATTGAGGTCAAGAAAAAGAAGGAGGTATATATCAGGCATAAACATCTGGGATGAAGTGAATCCCGAGAAGAGTACAAGGGAAGCAGGAGTATACTTGAGAGGGAAGTCAGTAGGGCAAAAAGGGGATATAAGATAGCTTTAGAAAATAATGTTACGGAGAATCCAAAGAGAATCTATAAATATATTAAGGCAAAACAGTAACTAGGGAGAGAATATGGCCTGTTAAAGATCAACATGACTGTTTATGTGTGGAACGATAGGAAATGGGTTGAGATACTGAATGAATATTTTGCATCAGTATTTACTGTGGGCAAGGACTTGGAAGCTAGCAAGCTTGGGGAAATGTATGTTGATGTCTTGAAATGAGTTCATATTGCACTTTGTGGGAAGCTAGGGAAAAGATTGCTGGCCCCTTGCTGAGATATTTATAACATCGAGGTTGGATAATGTGGTGCATTTGTTAAAAAAAGGCTGTAAGGAAAAGCCAGGGAACCATAGACTGGTGAGCCTTATGTCATGGTGGGTAAGTTGTTGGAGGGGATTCTGAGGGACAAGATTTACTTGCATTTGGAAAGTAAAGGTCTGATTAGGAATCGTCAGCATGGCTTTGTGGATAAGAAATCATGTTTTACCAACTTCCTTGAGTTTTTTGAACAGGTGGCAAAGAAACTTGATGAAACCAGAGTGGTTCACATATGTATGGACTTCAGGGGAGTGTTCAACAAAGTTCTGTATGGTAGACTGATTAGTAAGGTTGGATCACATGGGATCCAGGGGGAGCTAGCCAATTGGATACAAAATTGGCTTGATGGTAGAAGACAGAGCATGGAGTTGAGATTGTTTTTCAGACTGGAGGCCTGCGACAAGTGGTGTGCCACAAGGATTAGTGCTGCGTCTACTGCTTTTTGTCATTTATATAATTGATTTGGATACGAGCATAGGAAGTATGGTTAGTAAATTTGCAGATGACATTCAAAATAGGTGGTGTATTGGACAGTGAAGAAGATTATCTCAAAGTACAACAGGAACTTGATCAGATGGGCCAATGGGCTGAGGAGTGACAAACGGAGTTTAATTTAGACATATATGAGGTGTTGCATTTTGGTAAGGCAAATCAGGCCAGGACTTTTGCAGTTAATAACAGGGCCCTGGGGAGTATTGCCAAACAACGCGACCTAAGGGTGCAGGTGCATAGTTCCTTGAAAGTGGAGTCACAGATAAACAGAGTGGTGAAGAATGCATTTGGCATTCGTGCCTTCATTGATAATAACATGGAGTTGTGATATCATGTTACGTCCGTACAGAACATTGGTGCAGAAACGATTTACAAGGCTCTGTACTGGAGGTTGTACTGGATGGTTTGAGCTTTAGGAAGAGGCTGAATAGGCTGGGGCTTTTTTACCTGGAGTGTCGGAGTTTGAAGGGTGACTTTTTAGGAGTTCATAGAATCATGAGGGGCATGGATAGAGTGAATAACAAAGGTCTTTTTACCAATGTTGGGGAGTCCAAAGTGAAACGACATTGGTTTAAGGTGAGAAGGCAAAGATTTATAAAGGACCTGAGGGCTAACTTTTTTGTTCAGAGGGTGGTGCATGTATGGAATGAGCTGTCAGAGGAAGTTGTAGAGGTGGGTACAATTACAACATTTAAAAGCCATCTGAATGAGTATATGAATAGGAAAGGTTTAGAGGTATATGGGCCAAATGCTGGCAAATTGGACTAGGTCAGATTGGTCGGTGCAGAAGAGTTGAACCGAAAGGTCTGTTTCCGTGCTGTATGACTCTATGACTCTGTAAGACCAAATGGGAGCCAAGGAAATTTGGCAAATTGGATATAGACAAAGAGTGTTTTTCTGACTGGAAATTGGTGTCCAGTGAGGTCCCACAAGGGTTAGTGTTGGACCTTTACTGTTTGTGGTTTACAATAAGTGATACAAACTTGAACATAGAGACGTTGAGCCGTATTGATATAAAAATTGCTGGGGTGGTAAGTCTTAGATTAAAGGAGGATATAGATGGGCTGTTCAAGTGGCACATAGGCAGTCAGGAAGATGAGTGGAATGTTGGCCCTTATTTCTATGGGGTTGAAGTAGGGACGCCTTACTGTAACTGTGCTGGTGCTGGTGAGAGTACCGTGAGCAGTTTGCATTCTGCCTTTTAAGAAAAGCTGTCATTTCATAGGAGGTAGTTCAAAGAGAGCTCTTCAGGATGACAGGAGCTAACAAGGTGTAGAGCAAGATGAACACAGCAGGCCAAGCAGCATCATAGGAGCAGGAGAGCTTGACGTTTCGGGCCTCGACACTTCTTCAGAAATGGGGGAGGGGAAGGGGGTTCTGAAATAAATAGGGAGAGACGAGGAGGCGGATAGAAGATGGATGGAGGAGAAGATAGGTGGAGAGGAGACAGACTGGTCAAAGAGGCGGGGATGGAGCCAGTACAGGTGAGTGTAGGTGGGGAGACAGGGAGGAGATGGGTCAGACCAGGGAGGACGGACAGGTCAAGGGGGAGGGATGAGGTTAGTAGGAAGGAGCTGGGGTGGGGCTTGAGGTGGAAGGAGGGAATAGGTGAGAGGAAGAACAGGTTAGGGAAGCGGGGGCGAGCTGGGCATGTTTTGGGATGCAGTTGGGGGAGGGGAGATTTTGAAGCTTGTGAAGTCCACGTTGATACCATTGGGCTGCAGGGTTCCCAAGCGGAATATGAGTTGCTGTTCCTGCAACCTTCGGGTAGCATCGTTGTGGCACTGCAGGAGGCCCAGGATGGCCATGTCGTCTGAGGAATGGGAGGGGGAGTTGAAATGGTTCGCAACTGGGAGGTGCAGTTATTTAGTGCGAACCGAGCGTAGGTGTTCTGCAAAGCGGTCCCCAAGCCTCCACTTGGTTTCCCCAATGTGGAGGAGGCCACAACGGGAACAGCAGATGCAGTATACCACATTAGCAGATGTGCAGGTGAACATCTGCTTTGTGTGGAAAGTCTTCTTGGGGCCTGGGATGGGGGTGAGGGGGGAAGTGTAGGGGCAGGTGTAGCACTTCCTGTGGTTGCAGGGAACAGTGCCGGGTGTGGTGGGGCTGGAGGGGAGCCCAGTGGAGCGGACAAGGGGATCACAGAGAGAGTGGTCCCTCCGCATCTAGAAACCGATATCCATTTCAAGCCCACCAGCTCCCACAGCTACCGAGAATGCACCTCCTCCCACCCACCTTCCTGCAAAAATGCCATCCCCTATTCCCAATTCCTTCGCCTCCGCTGCATCTGCTCCCAGGATGAGACATTCCATTCTCGTACATCTCAGATGTCCTCGTTTTTCAAGGACCACAACTTCCCCCCCTCAGTGGTCAAGAATGCCCTCGAACGTGTCTCCTGCATTTCCCGCAACTCATCCCCCAAACCCCCTCCCCACAATAAAAACCAAAACAGAATCACCCTCGTCCTCACGTACCACCCCACCAACCTCCGGATCCAAAGCATCATCCTCCGACACTTCTGCAATCCGACCCCACCACCACAGACGTTTTTCCCTCCCCACCCTTATCTGCCTTCCAGAGGGACCACTCTCTCCGTGACTCCCTTGTCCGCTCTACACTCCCCTCCAGCCCCACCACACCCAGTACTTTTCCCTGCAACCGCAGGAAGTGCTACACCTGCCCCTACACCTCCCCCCTCACCCCCATCCCAGGCCCCAAGAAGACTTTCCACATAAACCAGATGTTCACCTACACATGAGAGATAATAGGTACTGCAGATGCTGGAGAATCCGAGATAACAAGGTGTGGAGCTGGATGAACACAGCAGGCCATGATGCTGCTTGGCCTGCTGTGTTCATCCAGCTCCGCACCTTGTTCACCTGCACATCTTCTAATGTGATATACTGCATCTGCTGTTCCCGTTGTGGCCTCCTCTACATCGGGGAAACCAAGTGGAGGCTTGGGGACCGCTTTGCAGAACACCTACGCTCTGTTCGCACTAAACAACTGCACCTCCCAGTCGCGAACATTTCAACTCCCCCTCCCATTCCGCAGACGACATGTCCATCCTGGGCCTCCTGCAGTGCCACAACAATGCTACCCGAAGGTTGCAGGAACAGCAACTCATATTCCTCTTGGGAACCCTGCAGCCCAATGGTATCAACGTGGACTTCACAAGCTTCAAAATCTCCCCTCCCCCAACCGCATCCCAAAACCAGCTCAGCTCGTCCCCGCCTCCCTGACCTGTTCTTCCTCTCACCTGTCCCCTCCTCCCACCTCAAGCCCTAACCCCAGCTCCTACCTACTAACCTCATCCCGCCCCCTTGACCTGTCCATCCTTCCTGGACTGACCTATCTCCTCCCTACCTCCCCACCTACCCTCACCTTTACTGGCTCCATCCCCGCCTCTTTGACCAGTCTGTCTCCTTTCCACCTATCTTCTCCTCTATCCATCTTCTATCTGCGTCCCCCTCTCTCCCTATTTATTTCAGAACCCCCTTTCCCTCCCCCATTTCTGAAGAAGGGTCTCGGCCCGAAACTTCAGCCTTCCTGCTCCTATGATGCTGCTTGGCCTGCTGTGTTCATCCAGCTCTGCACCTTGTTGTCTCAGATTCTCCAGCATCTGCAGTTCCTACTATCTCTTGAGGATGATATCCTGATGGAAGGATTGTCTTATGAGCAAAGGCTAGGGCTAGCACTGCTGCCTCACAGCGCTAGGGACCCGGGTTCGATTCCAGCCTCGGGGGACTATCTGTGTTGCATTTGCACCTTCTCCACGTGTCTGCGTGGATTTTCTCTGGGTCCTCTGGTTTCTACCCACAGTCCAAAGATGTGCAGGGTAGGTGGATTGGCTAGGCTAAATTGCCCATAGTACCCAGGGATGTTTAGATTAGGTGGGTTAGACAAGGGAAATGCAGGGGTGTGGGGAATGGGTCTGGGTGGGATGCTCTTCGGAGGGGCGGTGTGGACTTGTTGGGCCGAATGGCCTGTTTCCACACTGTGAGAATTTTATTCTATTCACTGGAGTTTAGAAGAATGGGGGGTGATCTCACTGAAACATAGGATTCTTAACAACTTGATAATGTCAGCACTGAGGGGATTTTTCCCTTTATTGTAGATTGTAGGATCAGAAGCCATAGTCTCAGAATAAAGAGGCGCTAATTTAAGCCTGAGATGAGGAGGAATTTCTTCTCTCAGAGGGACGTGTGTCTTTGGAACTTGTTTCCACAGAGAGCTGTGGGAGCAAGTTCTTGTGTGTATTTAAGTCCTGAGACAGATGGATTCTTGATCAGTTGGGGAATCAATGGTTATGAGAAAGGGCAGGAAGTTGGACGTGATGAGTGTCGGATCAGCCATGAATGGCAGAGCAGGTTTGAGGGGCCAAATGGTCAGCTTCTCTTTCTATGTCTCATTGCCTTATGGTCTTCTGGACCTTAAGTCAATTTAATGAGCAGAAAGACAGATGTTCTTTATTAGCAATGGTTTGAAGGGTCATAGGGAGTGAACAGGAAATTGGGGTTAAGATGAGCTGTGAAGAGCCAAGATTGTATCAAATGGCTAAGCAGTCTTGATGGCTAGAATTGCATCTTTCTGCTCCATGTTCTTATGTTATTATGTGGTGTGCTCGTTCAGAATGATGGAAGTTGCAAAGTAAATCTGTGGGACTTATTGGCGTCTAAGTGAAGCTAAAGTAATGTAACAGTTGCAAGAGCTGGTTCTGGAAATTTGTGTCTTGTGAGTATTGGCTAAACAAACTCCATCATAGAGGTCACATTAATACCGCAAGCAGATGTTTAGATCGACAAAACTCTTTTCAGGATGAGAATAATTCTTAAGATAAATACTATATCACCTTGCTAATGTCAAATCTGCCTGGGTAGAAGTATTTGATATCATTCACTGATTTGATTGCATTACATGTGGACTCCGAGTTTGAGAGCTGACTGGATACACCATGGTGCATCTATGAGGTTGAGGGTTACATGGATAATGCATTTGATTGAGTGATTTATTGTCACGTGTACCGAAGTACGGTGAAAAGCTTGGTTTACGAGCAGTACAGGCAGATCATAGTAAGCAAGGATGTACAGATCAAAAAGACTTAGAGGCATACATTACACAGGGCGTGTGCTAGGTGAGATTAACGTTAGTGAGACCAGCATTACTTGAGGCTAGAAAGTCCATTCATCAGTCTAATAATGGCTGGGAAGAAGCTGTTTCTGAACCTGCTGGTGCATGTGTTCACGCTCCTGTATCTTCTGCTTGATGGAAGAGGTTATAGGAGATCATTACCATGGTGCGATGGGTCTTTGATGATATTGGCAGCCTTTCTGTGGCAGTGAGCCATGTAAATGGAGTTCATAGGTGGAAGGTTTGCTCCCGTGAAGGTGTGGGCTGTGCACACCACTTTCTGTAGTTTCTTATGATCCTGAGCAGAGCAGTTACCATACCAGGCTGTTATGCACTCGGACAGTATGCTTTCAGTTGTTTATCTGTAGAATTTGGTGGGAATCCTTATGGACATGCCGAATTTCCTGAGCCGCCTGAGGAAGAAGAGGTGCTGTTGTGCCTTCTTGATGGTCGCATTTATTTGGGAAGTCCAGGACAGGTTGTTAGTTATCATCACTTAGAGGAAATTGATGCTCTCCACCCTCTCAACCTAAGTTCTGTTGATGTAGTTGGGACGTGTTCTCCATATTTTTAGAGAGGTGGTCACACTGCAGCTTAAGGGATGGAAGAAGAAAAGGAATGGATGACTGACAGTTTGATAGCAACGGGCTGGTAGCACAGAAATCCCCTGGGGTTCCACTCACAAATTGATTTTCTATCTTGGAAGTTAATGAGGTCTTTGGTTCATGGAGTGAGTGTAGTCAGAGCCAGGCTTCTGGTGCTGCAAACCACTTAACTGTACAGGAGGGAAGGAAGAAGAAAGGAGGAGCAGTAGTGTTAGGGGATTCATTAGTTAGGGAAACAAACAAGTGTTTTTGTGACCATCAATGTAATTCCAGGATTGATCCCCAGTGCCAGGGTCAAGGATGTCACAGAGCATCTATGGCACATTTTTCTGGGAGAGGGTGAACACATTGGTACCAATAATATAAGTAGCAAGGGGGATGTCGTTCTGCTATCAGGATTCAGGGAGCTAGGTAGAAAATTACACAAATTTGGTAATCTCCAGAATACTCCCAGCTCCTCTTGCAAGTGAGTACAGAAATAGGGTGATAAGGCAAATGAATGCATAGTTGGAAATATATGCAGGACAAAGGGCTTTAGATTCCTGAGAGACTGGGATTGGCTGTGAAGAAGATGGCACCTGTACAAGCTGGACAGGTTGCACCTGAACAGAGCTGGGACTGAAACAAACACAGAGAATGCTAGAGAACTAGAATCAAACTGGACTTTTTTGTTAACTCAGTTTCACTCAGTATGGAGAAAGCCAGACCTGCTGAGTTTTTCCAGCATGTCCTGCGTTTGTTTCAGGTTTCCAGCATTCATAGTATTTTGCTTTCATTGGAGCATTGGGATAAAATTAATAGTCACAGGAAAAAATATGCGTTAATTTGGAAGAGTCAGTATGAATTTGTTAAAAGAGATTTGCGTCTAAGTAACTTAGTGGCATGTTTTGAAAAGGTGACAAGAGGACAAGGCTGTTGATGTGTTGTTCACGGACTTCCGAAAGGCATTCAATACAATGTCACATGATAGATTTGTGAAGGATATTATAGGTCATGGAATAGAAGGGATATTAGCCATGTGTATACAGAATTGACTGAAAGATTGGCAGAAAGAGGCCATTCGGCCCACTGAGTCTGTACTGAACGTCCAAACTGCATCCCACCCAGACCCACTCCTGAAACTCTGCATTTTCCATGGCTAATCCACCTAGCTTGAACATCCCTAGATACTACGGGGTAGTTAGGCATGGCCAATCCACCTAACCTTCACAACTGTGGACAACAGGAGCAAACTGGAGTATCCAGCAGAAACCAATGCAGATACGGGGACAACATGCAAACTCCACATAGACAGTCACCTAAGGCTGCAATCAAACCCAGGTGTCTGCTGCTGTGAGGCAGCAGTGCTAACCACTGAACCACTGTACCACCTCGTGTATTAATGAATATTTTCTGGGCTGGAAGAAAGTTTGTATGGAAGCACCCCAGAGGTCGGTGTTTGGACCTCTTCTTTTCCTCATTATGTGAAGGATAATATCAAAGATTGCAGACAACAAACCTTGGGTGAATGATAAACTGTAAAGTGGACAGCGTAGTACTTCAGAGGTAGTACAGTGGGAGCGTAGGTGGCAGATGAGGTTCATTGCAGGGGAGCATGAAGTAATATACTGTGGTACAACGAACATAGAGAAGCAGTATAAATTAAAATATATTAATCTATAAGGTGTGCAGGAGCAGAGAGACTTTTGGAAATATGTGTGTAAGTCATTTAACATTGCAGATCAGGTAGAGAGAACTGTTGAGTAACAAGAACAATGAATGGTGTTATGGGGAAAGGCAGGAGATTAGCACTAAGAAAAGATTCTTAGATAGCTGGACATAATGGACTGAATGGCCTATTTCTGCACCACAAGACTTTCAAGAATGATATAGACGTAATTCTTAGGACTAATGGGATCAAAGGATAGGGGGAGAAAGCAGGAACAGGGGACTGAGTTGTATGATCAGCCATGATCATATTGAACAGCAGAGCAGGCTTGAAGGGCCAAATGGCCTCTTCATGCACCTATATTGTATTCTATATGTGGCCTTCATCCTTAATGTCCACACCCAATGTTCGTAATTATTTTTCTTCAACCTCTCAAATTCTTTATTTGTCTACACAGGCTGGATCATATTGAATCATATTGAATGGTTGTGCAGGCTTGAAGGGGTGAATGGCCTACTCCTCCTGTTCCATTTTTCTGGATTAAAGCACACAATATTTTAGGCCTCATTAATAGGGTTATAGAGTACAAGAGCAGGGATTTTATACCAAATTTATATGGGACATTGTTTAGACTTCAGTGAGAAAATTGGAGTTACATAAAGGCTAGAGAGATTTATAAGAAAAGTTCTAGTAATGAGAAACTTCATTCAGGAGGATAGATTGGAGAAGTTGGAACTGTTATCCTTGGAGAGGAAAAAGCTGAGGGAAGATTTGGGAGAAGTTACCAAATCATGAGTCATCTTGACAGAGTCAGTAGGAAAAAATAACTTTCTCACAAAAACAATTCAGGTACAGAATGCACTTCCTGAAGGTTTGACAGAGGCAGGTTCAGTTGGGGCATTCAAGATGGCATTATATCATTTAAATAGAAACAATGTGCAACATTATGGGTAAAAGGCAGGAAATTGGCACTAAGTGAAAATTCTCAGATAGCTGATGTGGTAACAATGGGGCTAATGGCATGGTTTCTGCTCCATAACAGTTCTGTTACACTGTGATCATTTTTCAGGAATAGAGCATTCTAGCTTTCCACCTTTTGTGTAACAGGTCACAAGTACACTTCAGTCTTTTTTCTAAATAAGGCAATATTAGAAATTACTTTTATCTTGACAGACCTTACATACTAAAATAAGATAATTCTGTTCCCCTGGTGATCGGTACCCTATCTACAGATTTGTCACAGCTGTCTGTACTCAGAGAATAAGTGTTACTTAAGGATGAGAAACTTTACCTCTGTTCAAATTTTTTGTTGTCCAAATCTATTGTCTTGTTAGTCTTCAATTAGTTTTCCAAATATTAACCACCAACATATTGGAGCCTTTTGTAAATAGCTATGGTGTAGCTTGCTACGGTGTGGGTTTGTCTCCAACAGGGTATATTACCTGACTCAGCAATGTTTATGTTATCTACCACAGCATAAGACACTGGCTGTGGATATTGTGGAGTTGAATAGTTCAATAGACATTTTTTGAATTAACAATTATATATACAAACATTACATTTTTCAGATATATAATTATCAGGGTTAACATTAAGCTGTTGGGTTACAACATAGAAGCATCCTTCTATTACATTTTCCAACGTAAAATGGAGCATGAGATTGATCCCATTTGGTCGCATGCTATAATACAGCCTGCCCTTCATGTACAAAGCCGAAGTCAGGAATGTAATGAAATACTCCACACTCACCTGGATAAACGAAGCTCCAACAACACACAAGAACCTTAACACCATCCACATAATCAATGGTTTGGAAGCTCTTGGAGAGAGTTCTTAGGGTTAGGATTTATACACATTTAGAAAATCATAGCCTAATTAGGGACAGTAAATCTGGCTTTATGCAGGGCAGGTCATATCTTATTAACTTGATTGAATTTTTTGAGCAAGTGACACAGGTGACAAATGAGGGTAGATCAGCGGATGTTGTCTACATGGATTTTAGTAAGGCTCGTGGCAAGGTCCCCCATTGTAGGCCCATCCAGAAAATTAAGATGCATGGAATCAACCGTGACTTGGCTGTGTGCATGTGGGAAAAATGCCTCATACTTTCCACACCATCCATGCCATTTGCAATCTTATAAACTTCTGTCAGGTCACCCCTCAACCTCCTTCATTCCAGGGAAAACAAACCCAGTCTTTCCAACATTTCTTCATAGCTAAAATTCCCCACACCAGGCAACATCCTGGTAAACCACTTCTGTACTGTCTCGAAAGCATCCACATCCTTCTGGTAGTGTGATGACCAGAACTGTACGCAATATTTCAAGTCCTATAAAACTGTAATTTAACTTGCCTATACTCATTGTCAATCCCATTGAAGGCAAGCATGCCATAGCCCTTCTTTGCTACTCTGTCTACCTGCTCTGCCACCTTCAGTGGTCTGTCGACCTGCACACCCAGATCGCTCTGCTTATTTGTACTCCTAAGGGTTCTGCCATTCACTGTATAGTTTCCGCCTGTACTTTGTCCTGATTAAACTCCATCCTGGGCCTCCTGCAGTGCCACAACGATGCCACCCGAAGGTTGCAGGAGCAGCACCTCATATTTCGTTTGGGAAGCCTGCAGCCCAATGGTATCAATGTGGACTTCACAAGCTTCAAAATCTCCCCTCCCCCAACCAGATCCCAAAACCAGCCCAGCTTGTCCCTGCCTCCCTAACCTGTCCTTCCTCCCACCTATCCCCTCCTCCCACCTCAAGCCCCACCCCCATCTCCTACCTTATGGCCTCATCCCACCCCCTTGACCTGTCCGTCCTGCCTGGACTTACCTATCCCCTCCCTAACTCCCCACCTACACTCACCTTTACTGGCTTCATCCCCGCCTCTTTGACTGGTCTGTCTCCTCTCCACCTATCTTCTCCTCTATCCATCTTCTATCCTCCTTCCCCTCTCTCCCTATTTATTTCAGAACCCCCTTCCCCTCCCCCATTTATGAAGAAGGGTCTAGGCTTGAAACGTCAGCCTTCCTGCTCCTATGATGCTGCTTGGCCTGCTGTGTTCATCCAGCTCTACACCTTGTTATCTCTAAACTCCATCTGCCATTTTTCTGCCCATACCTCCAATTAACCTATATCCTCTTATATCCTCTGACAACCCTCCTCCCTACTTGCAACTACATCAATCTTTGTATCGTCCACAAACTTACTAATTAGACCAGCTACGTTTTCCTCCAAATCACTTATGTAGACCATGAACAGCAAAAGTGCCAGCACTGATCCCAGTAAAACATCACTAGTTGCAACACTCCATTCTGACAAGCATCCTTCCATCGCTACCCTCTGTCTCCTATGACTAAGCCAGTTCTGTATCCATCTTACCAGCTCACCCCTGATACCATGTGACTTCACCTTTTGTACCAGTCTGTCATGAGGGACCTTGTCAAGGGCATTACTGAAATCCATGTAGACAACATTAACCGCTTTTCCCTCTAGAATCATCTTCATCACCTCTTGAAAAAATGTGATTAAATTAGCGAGGCATGACTTCCCCTTCATAAAACCATGCTGTCTATTGCTAATCAGACAATTTGCTTCTAAATGCATACAGATCCTGTCCCTGAGAATCTTTTCAAATAATGTCTCTACCATCGACAAGATACATGCCTGTAATTTCCTGGATTATCCCTGTCACCCTTTTTAAACAATGGGACAACGCTAGCTATTCTCCAGTCCTCTGGGACCTCACCTGTGGCCAAAGAGGATACAAAGATGTCTGTCACTGCTCCAGCAATTTGTTCTCTTGCCTTCCTCAATATTCTGGGATAGATCCCATCAGGATTCAAGGACTTATCTACCTTAATACTCTTCAAGGTGAACAACACCTTTTCCTTAACAGCATCTTGGCTTAGAAATTTGACACTCATTCCCTGAAGTCATCCTCCACTGATTCATTCTCTTTGGTGAATACTGGCACAAAATATTCATTTTGGACCTCCTCTACCGCTTCTGGCTCCACACAGATTCCCTCCTTTGTCCTTGAGTGGGCCAACCCTTTTCCTGGCTACCCTCTTGCTTTTTATGTATGTATAAAAGGCCTTGGGATTCTCCTTAATCCTGTTTGCTAATGAGTTTCCATGACCACTTTGTTCAGTAGTGTTAAGGTAAAGTATACAGTTCCTGACCCTGAACAGCATTGATGTACAGAGGGATCTTGGGCTTCAAGTCCATAGTTTCCTGAAAGTGACCCTGCAAGTGGATAGAGTGGTAAGGAAGGCATATGGTATGGTTGCCTTTATTGGTCAGGGAAATGAGTACAAGAGTCAGGATGTCATGTTGCAGCTTTATAAGACTTTGGTTAGGCCACACTTAGAGTATTGTACTAAATAAAAACCAAAAGAACTGTGGGCGCTGCAAATCAGTAACAAAAACAGAAGTTTCTCGAAAAGCTCCACCAGTCTGGCAGCATTTGTGGAAAAAAATCAGGTCCCTGAGGAAGGGTCACTGGACCTGAAATGTTAACTCTGATTTTTCTTCACTGATGCTGCCAAGCCTGCTGAGCTTTTCCAGCTACTTCTACTTTAGGTAAGCCTATACCAAATGGACTGCAGTGGTTTAAGAAGTCAGCTCACCACCAACTTCTCAAGGGCGTTTGGAATGGGCTATAAGTGCTGGCTCAACATTCACAGCCCATGAATGAGCAAAATAAAAGCGCTCATAATATGAACATGTGTCTTAGAGGCATACTTATACTTTGATGATGGTCATAATACCAGCCGTATGAATGTGGTGCATACCAGACACTGATCAGTGGCTGGATATTCTATTTATTCAAAATAAATAGTTTTGCAATTCTATCATTTACATAAGTTTTGATCACATTGTCGTTCACATATGCCGTCAAAAGTTGACATGCTTTGTTTTTATTGGTTTTTCATTCATAATTTTACAAACTTATTTTCAAGCTTTTTAAAATCAATTTTCACATAATCGTACATCATGTGGACATTTAATCAAGGTGCGATTAATTACTTGCTTAGATGTGTGCAGCTAGAACACTACTCAAGAAGTTGACGCTATTCTGTGTAAAGCAGTCTTTTAAGTTGGTTAACATAACATGAGTTCTGGTAAGGAAAATATTGACCTGGTGGATTCCATCCTGAACCTCTGGCACAGAGGTTGAAGTGCAAAGAACTCATCTTCATGGACTATAATTCAGTTCTCTATAGACCAGCAAACACGTCATAGTACAGTATTAGTACTGAAACAAGACATCTTGTGTTTTATGGTAAAGTGATATAAGAATTAATTCCAATTGAGAATAGTTTGGAGCTTAATATGAAAGCTGATGTGATGGAACCATACACTGGTGTTTTTGATTGAGAGAACTGATCTATTTCATAAAATCAAATGGTTGGTAAAATACAAAGATAGAATTCAATAGTCTAGTTACATTTTGTCAGATAGTACTATTAAAAGAAATTATAAGAATGACGTTGATTCGTGCACCCAGATCCCCAAATATGCCCACATGAAGTGAAATTCTATGTCAACTATACTGATTATCTGAATTTAGTCTTTGTAAGAGAATGCTTACCCTCGAAAAATGAGAAAAAATGTTACTAGGTCAGGGATCTAATTTTTATCTCCATCATATTAATTCCAGTAGATCAGAGAAATATCTAATAATCTGATTACATGATAAGCAACCTTCTGTTCTTGCCTTTCAGGAATGTAAAAAATTGTTAGCAGAATATCGCAAATATTTTCAGCGTACTAAGAAGCAAACAACTGAAACAGTGCGAGATACTCCATTTGATGTGTCAGAAATGTACATATTTGGTAAACTTGATGTCTTCTGCAAAAGACTAGAAAAGGTAAAATGAAATCCAGATAAAAGTGTTAGAGTTATGGTCTTGATTTCTATCCAACAGCTGTACTGTTTTTAACCACAATCATATAATAAGAAAAATTTCTAGTTAAAGGAATTAGAGTGATATGAATTCACAAGAAATTAAAGAAAGCTAATTTAAGTGACATTTTAAAGGAAATGATAGAGACATCTTAAACTTCCTGCGGCAGAATTGGCTGCCTGTTGAAGCCTTGCCGTAGGCAGTCCCATTCACCACAAACCTTTTTTGGCATTGATTCTTTACTGTGTTGATGTCTGTCCTACAGGAGGTCAGCATTGATTGTTAAAGAGTTTACGGTGAAGATAATATTAACTTAGAGGATTCACTGGCTGGCTGAAAACAGGGATTATTAGTGGAGTATTAATGGATGATTGTTTATATTTTGGTGATTATGACAGGGAGTAAACATTGAAAGACATTGATTTGCTTTTAGTTTAGCATAATCATGGATTAATTTTATATTCAGAAAACACCGAAATTGAAAGTTTTTTCTGGGTAATTTTGTAAGACCTGACTAGTGTCAGAAGCAAATACAGTTTCTCTCTAAGAAAGGATAACAGGACAGTCAGGGAAAGTTCAGTGATCTTGATGTAAAAGTTTAGCTTGAGTGTTATTTTTAACATTGGCAGATTGTTAAAAGACTGAATAAGTCTAAGCTTTCAATTTCATGTGTATTCATGGAAGAAAACTTCTCAATTCACGGGATAGGACTGTGGAGAACTTAAAGATTTGATGAATAAAGAAGACTTCTCTGAATTTTGGATCACTTTTGTTTCCCTATAAAGGGCCCCCACAGGTTGGGTCACTTGCCCTGCCACTCCAAAGGTGGCCACAGCCATCTTCTTTGCTATTGCATATTTTTGATTTCCTTCACTTCCAGCCTCCACCTCTACATGTTGGTGAAACCTCAAACATGCAGATCTTTCTAGTAGCCCAACCGTGAGCCCACCACATAAGTTCACACAAGGCCATGTTTTACCTCCCCAGCCCCTGGCATATGAAATGACCATGCTAGGTGTGGTGTCATATATTGTAGCCTCCTTTAAGCCAGATATCTCCTGACAGTGGATGAAGTCCTCCCTCCAATGTTACACCATTCTCATCCATGCTTTACTGTATCACCTCCCTTACAGATACAGTTGTCCTCATTCACAATTGTTGCCCCTCTTTTACCCCAAGCCTGTTTCCCTCAATCCTGAAGAATGAGTTCCTGAGTCTCCCTCCCATGGTAGAGGCCCCTTGTTCAGCCTGCCCTTCCATCCCAATTTTTGTGAATAGACCCAACAGACTGGCCATGTCCCAATATTTTGACTGGCTTCATTGGACAACTCCAGATCAGAAGTATCCTGATTCATGCCTATACATAAACTGACTGCGTTAGCCCTGCCCCCAAACCAGACCGGGCGCTATGGAGCCACAAGACTGACAGTGACTCACTCCTCAAACTGTAGAGGCATAAAACCTCTGAGAAAGAACACCCTGGCTGGATGCCACACTGTGGCCAATCCCCTTGACTGAAGTTGCCATTTACTGTGCCGGAGCACCCAGAAGGATGGTTTTCTGCATAACTTTGATGAAGACAACTCTCCTAAGACTTTGAGACGTGCTGTCTGCTTGCTGTGATTGCAGCATGTTTTACCGCTTAAGCTGCTGGGTCAGTGGTTAGCACTGCTGCCTCAGCACCAGGGACCCAGGATTGATTCCACCCTTAGGTGACTGTCTGTGTTGAGCTTGCACATTCTCCCTGTGTCTGTTTGGGTTTCCTCTGGGTGCTTCAGTTTCCTCCCACAGTCCAAAGATGTGTAGGTTAGGTGGACTGGTCATGCTAAATTGCCCATAGCTTTCGGGGATGTGTAGGTTAGGTAGATTAACCATAGGAAATGCAAGGTTTCAGGGGTGGCCCTGCGTGTGATGCTCATCAGAGGGCTGGTGTGTCCTCAATTGGCTGAATGGCCTGCTTCCACACTGTAGGGATTCTGTGTGAGATTGCAGACAGCACGATGCCAGCCTTTTTGACTGAGAACTACTCACCAGCGAAGCAAGTTTCCTGGTTGCATTATTGTGCTAATTAGCACGGCAAGGTAAGGCATGGATGCTGTCAGCATGCAAGTAGATGCTAAGTGAGTGAGCACTGAAGAAGCAAACAAGAATCCTGGAATGCCCCGGTCCAATCGTGTCATTGTAGCATCTCCTTGAAGCAGCCTTTCAACACTAGATACAATTGCACCCTGAACGGAACTCTGTGCTTCCTGAGCAGCCTGCCAGTGGATCAGAAAAATGACATGATGTTCATGAGGGGTTGGCAAATGTCAAATGCCAACATTCAGGTAGGTACATATGGCTCCTACCTAAATTATGCCTTGAAATACTAGTTGGTGCAGGAGGGAATGTTTCAGATTCTTAGATCAAAGGAATTGTTTCTGGGGAAGGTGATATCTGTACAAGTTCTGCATCTGGACTAGAATGGGACCAACATCCTTATGCATGGGTTTGCTAGTGCTGTTGGAAGGAATTTAAAATAGTTCAACAAGGGGAGGGGTCAAAAAGTATTAGCATAATGGGGAGACTACATATTTTAATGAAGGAACAAAGGCAGAGGGAGTTCACCCATGTTGACTTTCAGGGGAGTATGGCAAGGCAATGTGAACTTTAATGCTTGGAGTATTATCGGTGAGACAGATGTGACGATGCTATGGCTTTAAAAGGTGTGTTTTGTCCTGGTTTCTTTTGGAGAGAGACTGGGGACAGGTGACGAGTGTACTATGAGAATATAATCAACTTGCGAGGCCTTGGGTTTTTAAGTTGGAACAACAGGAGCAACCTGAGTGCATGAGAGATAATAGGAACTGCAGATGCTGGAGAATCCGAGATAACAAGGTGTGGAGCTGGATGAACACAGCAGGCCAAGCAGCATCATAGGAGCAGGAAAGCTTGACGTTTCGGGCCTAGACCCTTCATCAGAAATGGGGGAGAGGAAGAGGGTTCTGAAATAAATAGGGAGAGAGGGGGAGGCGGATAGAAGATGGATAGAGGAGAGGATAGGTGGAGAGGAGACAGACAAGTCAAAGAGGTGGGGATGGAGCCAGTAAAGGTGAGTGTAGGTGGGGAGTTAGGGAGGAGATAGGTCAGTCCAGGGAGGACGGACAGGTCAAGGGGGTGGGATGAGGTTAGTAGATAGGAGATAGGGGTGGGGCTTGAGGTGGGAGGAGGGTATAGGTGAGAGGAAGGACAGGTTAGGGAGGTGGGGACGAGCTGGTCTGGTTTTGGGATGGGGTTGGGGGAGGGGAGATTTTGAAGCTTGTGAAATCCACATTGATACCAATGGGCTGCAGGGTTCCCAGGCTGAATATGATTTGCTGTTCCTGCAGCCTTCGGGTGGCATCATTGTGGCACTGCAGGAGGCCCAGGATGGACATGTCGTCTGAGGAATGGGAGGGGGAGTTGAAATGGTTTGCGACTGGGAGGTGCAATTGTTTGTTGCGAACTGAGCGCAGGTGTTCTGCAAAGCGGTCCCCAAGCCTCCGCTTGGTTTCCCCAATGTAGAGGAGGCCACAACGGGTACAGCAGATGCAGTATACCACATTGGCAGATGTGCAGGTGAACATCTGCTTGATGTGGAAAGTCTTCATGGGGCCTGGGATTGGGGTGAGGGAGGAAGTGTGGGGGCAGGTGTAGCACTTCCTGCGGTTGCAGGGAAAAGTGCCAGGTGTGGTGGGGCTGGAGGGGAGTGTGGAGCGGACAAGGGAGTCACGGAGAGAGTGGTCCCTCCGGAAAGCAGACAAAAGCGGGGAGGGAAAAATGTCTTTGGTGGTGGGGTCTGATTGCAGATGGCGGAAGTGTCGGAGGAAGATGTGTTGGGTCCGGAGGTTGGTGGGTGGTACGTGAGTACGAGGGGGATTCTTTTTTGGTTGTTATTGCGGGGACGGGGTGTGAGGGATGAGTTGCGGGAAATGCGGGAGACACAGTCGAGGGCGTTCTCGACCACTGAGTGGGGGGAAGTTGCGGTCCTTGAAGAATGAGGACATCTGAGATGTACGTGAGTGGAATGCCTCATCCTGGGAGCAGATGCGGCAGAGGCGAAGGAATTGGGAATAGGGGATGGCATTTTTGCAGGAAGGTGGGTGGGAGGAGGTGTATTCTAGGGAGCTGTGGGAGTCGGTGAGCTTGAAATAGATATCGGTTTCTAGGTGGTTACCTGAGATGGAGACAGAGAGGTCCAGGAAGGAGAGAGAGGTGTTAGAGATGGTCCAGGTGAACTTAAGGTTGGGGTGGAAGGTGTTGGTGAAGTGGATGAACTGTTCGAGCTCCTCGTGGGAACACGAGGCGGCGCCGATACAGTTATCAATGTAACGGAGGAAGAGGTGGGGTTTAGGGCCAGCGTAGCTACGGAAGAGGGATTGTTCCACGTAACCCACAAAGAGGCAGGCTTGGCTTGGGCCCATGCGGGTACCCATGGCCACTCCCTTTGTCTGTAGGAAGTGGGAGGAATTGAAAGAGAAGTTGTTGTGGGTGAGGATGAGTTCAGCTTAGCGGATGAGGGTGTCAGTGGAGGGGGATTGGTCAGGTCTGCAGGACATGAAGAAGCGGAGGGCCTTTAGGCCATCTGCATGGGGAATACAGGTGTATAGGGACTGGATGTCCATGGTAAAGATGAGGTGTTGGGGACCGGGGAATTGGAAGTTCTGGAGGAGGTGGAGGGCGTGGGTGGTGTCATGGACGTAAGTAGGGAGTTCCTGGACCAAGGGGGTGAAAATGGAGTCAAGGTAGGTGGAGATGAGTTCGGTGGAGCAGGAGCAGGCGGAGGCAATGGGTCGACCAGGGCATTCAGGTTTGTGGATTTTGGGAAGGAAATAGAAGCGGGTGGTGCGGGGTTGGGGAACGATGAGGTTGGAGGCTGTGGGTGGGAGGTCACCTGAGGTGATGAGGTTGTGGATGGTTTGGGAGATGATGGTTTGGTGCTCGGGGGTGGGGTCATGATCCAGGGGGTGGTAGGAGGAGGTGTCGGAGAGTTGGCGCCTGGCCTCAGCGATGTAGAGATCAGTGCGCCATACCACAACTGCGCCTCCCTTGTCAGCGGGTTTTATGGTGAGGTTGGGATTGGAGCGGAGGGCTGCACGTTCTGCGGGGGAGAGGTTGGAGTGGGTGAGAGAGGTAGAGAGGTTGAGGCGATTGATGTCTCGATGGCAGTTGGAGATGAAGAGGTCGAGGGAGGGTAGGAGGCCTTGGGGTGGTGTCCAGGAGGAGGGCTTGTGTTGGAGGTGGGAGAAGGGGTCAGTAGAGGGAGTGTTAGGCTCACGGTTGAAGAAGTAAGCGTGGAGGCGGAGGCGGTGGACAAACTGCTCAATGTCCAAGCGTGAGCGGTATTCGTTGATGTGTGGGTGGAGGGGGACAAAGGTAAGCCCTTTACTGAGGACTGACCGTTCGTCCTCAGTAAGGGGGAGGTCTGGGGGGATGGTGAAGACTCGGCAGGGCTCAGTGTTGCTGTCTCCTCTGGAGCTGCTGGCTGTGGAGGCAGTGGGCGGAGCGTTGTCGGCGTCGGCTGTGGGTGGAGTTACGTCAGCGTCGGCGGTGGGCAGAGTTATGTGGTCAAGCTCTCAAAGATCAAGGATTTTTAGTTACCTTTCAGCAGGAGCTGCTGGAGCTTTGAGGAAGTAGAAGCTATTTTTTCCTCTCTCTTAGTTACACCTGGAAGCTGGGGTTTCTTTTCCTACTGACCATAAGACCATAAGTCACAAGAGCAGAAGTTAGGCCATTCAGTCAATCGAGTCTGCTCTGCCATTCAATCATGGCTGATAGATTTCTCAACCCCATTCTCCCATTTTCTCCCCGTAACCCTTGATCCCCATGACAGCCAAGAACCTATCTATCTCAATCATAAATATACTCAATGACCTGGCCTTCACAGTATTCTGTGGCAGTGAATTCCATAGATTCACCACTCTCTAGCTGAAGAAGTTTCTCCTTATCTCCGATCTAAAAGGTTATGGTGTGCGGGCGGGTAAGTGGAGCTGAGTGTCAAAAAGATCAACCATGATCTTATTGAATGGCGAGGCAGGCTTGAGGGGCTGGATGGCCTATTCCTGCTCCTAGTTCTTATGTTCTATGTACTTTAAGGCTGTGCCCTTGGGTCTTAGTCTCTCCTACCAATGGAAACATCTTCCCAACATCCACTCTGTCCAGGCCTTTCACTATTCTGTAAGTTTCAATTAGATCCCCCCTCGACCTTCTAAACTCCATCGAGTATAGGCCCGGAGACCTCAAACGTTCCTTCATACGTTAAGCTTTTCATTCCTGGGACATTTCTCATGAACCTCTTCTGAACCTGCTCCAGGGCCAATACAACTTTCCTGAGAAATGGGGCCCAAAACTGCACACAGTACTCCAAATGTGGCCTGACCAGAGCGTTCTAGAACCTTAGAAGTACATCCCTGCAAATAAATGCCAAAGTTGCAATTGCCTTCCTAACTACTGACTCAACCTGCAAGTTTACTTTGAGAGAATCCTGAACTACAACTCCCAAGTCTCTTTTCACTTCAGACTTCTGAATTTTCTCCCCATTTAGAATATAGTCCATACCTCTATTCTTCTTACCAAAGTGTATGACCTCACACTTTCCCACTTTGTACTCCATCTGCCACTTCTTTGCCCACTCTCCTGACCTGTCCAAATCCTTCTGCAGCCTTCCCGCATCCTCAATACTACCTGCCCCTCTACCTATCTTTGTATCAGGCGTTACATGTGGGTGTTACATGTGAGAAAATCTGATTTCTGAATGTACCTTTTTGCCAAGGGATGTGTTTATGGAATGTTACTGTATTTGAACAGATATTTAGTAATAGTTACTCTTCTATTATTCTGTTAAGTTTTCCAATAGAATTAAGTTATTCTAAGTTTTTTTACTTTTGATATGGTTTAACTATAGTCTTTGAATACATTGTGTTTCGCTTAAAGTCAAGATGTTTGACCAGTTGAATTGCATCTGGAAGACAACACTTTACGTTTGCCTTTTAATTAAGAAAAAGTTAGGATTGGGACTAACTTCTTAAATTATTTTGAGTGGGTCTGGTCAGGTCCAAAACAAATTGGGGGCTCTTCTGGGATCAGAATTTCTAATTCCAATTTGGGTTTAGGATTATTGGACTCATTCCTGCTCCTATGATGCTGCTTGACCTGCTGTGTTCATCCAGCCCCATGCTTGTTATCTCGAATGGTAAGTGTTGGTGTCTTTTGTTTCGGGTGTTGAATTTAGTTGATGTAAACAGGATATACCTTGGGTGGTAATAGCGCTTTCAGTCACTAGGGGTTTCCTGGGGGTGCAAGAAATTGCCTTAGGAGTTTTACAGAAAGTAAGCAAGGCAAAACTTCTGGAATTGGCAGATCTGCTGGAGTTAGGGGTGCCTTTCAAAATGGGAGGTAATTGCAGCAATAGCTTGACATTTACAATTGATGGAAATGCCATCAGAATCTTTGGAAATGGCTAGAATTCAAGTTCAAATGAAGCAGCTTGAATTAGAGGCAAAAGTAAAGAAAAGAATAGCCCTAGCAAAAGAAAAGCAGAAAGAGAGGCAGTTTGCACTTCAGACATTGGCAATTAGAGAGGAAAGTTGACTTAAAAGTACGGAGGTAAAGGTAGAAAGTATGCTTAGTGAGGAGGATAGTGACGATGAGCAAACCTATTGTAGCTAAAGACCCAGTGGGGATCTGTTTAAATATGTCCAAGCACTGCCTATGTTTGACAGGAAGGACGTGGAAACTTATTTCATTTGCGAATGTGGCTAAGCAAATGAAATGGCCGGTGACCATGTAGTTAATGTTGATCCAAACAAAGTTGGTAGGTGGAGCTAATGAGGTATTTGCATCACTATCAGAGGAGGTATCTGGAAATATAAGGAGATGAAGAAAACCATCTTAAGTGCATATGAACTAGTGCCATAACCGTACAGATAACATTTCATGAATCTAAGGAGGGCCCCTGGTCAAATGTACATTGAGTTTGAAAGGACCAAACAAGGGACCAAACCATCTTCCACAATTATTTTGAAGGAGTTCAAAAATTCACTACCTGAAGTAATGAGAACTCAAGGAAGAGCAGAAAATTAAAACTGCAAGATTAACAGCAGAAATGGCTGATGATTGTAAATCAAAGTTTGGCTTCCAACATCAATTTCAATCTGAGGGATAGAAATTGGGGAAAAGAGAAATCTTCATGTGGTAAAGGAAAAGGGGATCTCATTTAAGATTGGAGGGATAGTTTACCACAGAGTAAAAAAGAAACCCATGAATGGGAAAAGAAGTAAAAAAGCTCACATGTTTTCACAGCAATAAAGTGGGCCACATGAAGTTGGAGTGTCGGTGGTTTAGAAGAAGCACTGGATGTGGGAAAAAAGGATAAGACAGTGAGTTTTGGTGCCATAGTAAAGGAAAGCCACATGGGAAACTAAAAAGCTGCAACAGACTACAGCCTGGTCAGGGCTGGTTGAGAAGAAAGTGCCAGATCTCTCCAAAGAATTTATTTGCGAGGATAAGGTTTACTTGTATATGCTAGGAGGAGCAGATAAAGAAATTAAAATTTTAAGAGATACAGAAGTGTCAGTCTTGGATGGTGAAAGATGAGGAGATATGTAAATTTGAACGAGTAATGCCATAAAAAGTGTTTTATTTGAAATTTATGGTTAGAAGAGAAACATTCCATTATGTAAAGATCTGGGTGTTCAGGTCCATTGTTCCCTGAAGGTGGCAATGCAGGTCAATAGAGTGGTCAAGAGGCCTACGGCATGCTTTCCTTCATCGGACGGGGTATTGAGTACAAGAGTTGGCAGGTCATGTTACAGTTGTATAAAACTTTGGTTCGGCCACATTTAGAGTACTGCGTACAGTTCTGGTCGCCAGATTACTAAAAGGATGTGGATGCTTTGGAGAGGGTGCAGAGAAGGTTCACCAGTATGTTGCCTGGTATGGAGGGCGCTAGCTATGAAGAAAGGTTGAGTAGACTAGGATTATTTTCATTAGAAAGACGGAGATTGAGGGGTGACCTGATTGAGGTCTACAAAATCATGAGGGGTATAGACAAGGTGGATAGCAACAAGCTTTTTCCCAGAGTGGGGGACTCAATACTAGGGGTCATGAGTTCAAAGTGAGAGGAGGAAAGCTTACGGGAGATATGCGTGGAAAGTTCTTTACGCAGAGGGTGGTGGGTGCCTGGAACACGTTGCCAGCGGAGGTGGTAGATGCAGACACGTTAGTGTCTTTTAAGATGTATCTGGATAGGTACATGGATGGACAGGGAGCAAAGTGATACAGACCCTTAGAAAATAGATGACAGGTTTAGACAGAGGATCTGGATCGGCGCAGGCTTGGAGTGCCGAAGGGCCTGTTCCTGTGCTGTAATTTTCTTTGTTCTTTGTTCTTTGTTCTAAAGTAAGTTTGGAGTGTCCCGTGAAATTTGGACAAGTGTTGGTACGAGTACAAGAGAAACTGTCAGGTACAGGAATACAGTTTGTCCTTGGGAATGATACAGCTGGATCACGGGTGAGAGTGCTGCCCACTGTGGTTGAAACACCAGTGGAAAATCAGGCAACTGAAGTATTACAGAACGTACATCCTGGGTTTTTTCCTGACTGTGTAGTGACAAGGTTACAAAGCCACAGGTTGAAGCAGGAAGAGAAATCAAAGAATAAAAATAAGGAAGTTGAATTATAAATATCAGAGACCATGTTTTTCTTATATGGTTGAGAAATCAAAAACAAGAACAGATGCAAGACAAAGTGAATATTTTTAGTTCAGAGAAATTAACTAAGTTACAACAGTAAGATAAAAAAATTAAAGCGGTTGTATCAAAAAGTGTACACAGAAGATGAATCTGAGTATATCCAAGAATGTTACTATCTCAAAAATTATGAATGATGAGGAAATAGAGACCATCACATCTTCAGGCAGATGAGAAATGGGCAGAAGTTCACTAAGGTGTCTTACTGTGGGTTATATAAAGGAGGCATTGTGGGTAGCACATGAATTGCCAGTCGGAGATCATTTGGGAGTAAGGAAAATTCAAACCAAAATACAAAGAGATTTTTACTGGCGTGGACCACATAAGGACGTGGTTGAATTTTGCCGGACATGTCATATGTGTCAGGTAATTGAAAAATCTCAGGCAGTGATAAAACCAGCACCTTTCATACCCTTTCCCGCATTTGAGGAACCTTTTACAAGGGTCTTAATTGATTGTGTAAGCCCCCTGCCTAAAACAACTGGGAATCAGTATTTGTTGACCATAATGGATGTGTCCACTAGATTTGCAGAGGCCATTCCATTATGCAGTAGGCTGAAAGGATTGTAAAACAATTACTCATAATCAAAGATACGGACTAAACCGACAGAGATACAATCAGATCAAGGGTCAAATCTTGCATCAAAATTATTCATGGAAGTTATGGATAGCTTAGGAATAGCACAATTCAAATCCACCACATACCATCCAGAATTGCAGGGAGCATTACAGTGGCATCAAAATTTAAGGACCATGTTGAGGGCTTCTAATCAAGACTATCCAGAGGATTGAGATAAAGGAATTCCATTTGTACTTTTCGCAATTAGGGATGCACCTGGGTTCGAATCTCACCATGGCAGATGGTGGAATTTGAATTCAATAAATATCTGGAATTAAGGATCTAATGACTATGAGTTGATCCCATCTGGTTCACCAATGTCCCTTAGGGAAGGAAACTGCCATCCTTACCTGGTCTGGACTACATGTGAGTCCAGACCCACAGCAATGTGGTTGACTCTTAACAGCCCTCTGGGCAATTAGGGATGGGCAATAAATGCTGCCTAGCCAGCGATGCCCTCACCCCATGAATTAATAAAGGACAGATATTTTGACAGGGAAGGAAAGCAAAACAGAATGTGTTACTGGTTACCGCACAGACTGAAGAACCAAGTTCAGATGATTCTGAGTTGGACATTCCTCAAATTAAATTGGACAAGGAGGAAGTTCTCAAAAATTAGGATAAATTATTGTTACCTTCCAGAGGAAAATCAAAATGACCTGGAAGTGTTATTACAATCACATGGGGAGTTATTTTGGGAATAAACTGAGAAGTACTAATCTAATTATGCAAAATGTAGATATAGGAAATGCTGCCCAAATTAAGCAACATCTTTATAGACTTAACCCTCTAAAGTTGACAACAGAGATTGAGCACATGCTCAAAGACAACATAATCAAAGTGAGGTGCAGTGACTGGAGCACACCCATAGTAATGGTGCCAAAACCAGATGGTACTTAACAATTATGTGTGGACTATTGCAGAGTCAATGCAGTTGCAGAGTCTGATTCATATCCCATTCCACATTTGGAAGGGTGTATTGAGAAAGTGGGGCAAGCAATTTATATTTCTAAGTGGGATTTACTCAGAGTATACTGGCAAGTACCTTTATCTGAAAGAGCAAAGATAATTTCAGCTTTTGTGACACCAAATGGACTATACCAAATTAAACACATGCCACTTGGTATGAAGAATGCACCAGCCACATTTCAAAGACGAGCTAATAAAGTCATTTCTGGATTATGCGATGGTGTTAAGTACATCAACAACCTGGCGATTTTAGTCACACATGAAAGGAACATTGGCAGCATCGATCGGAATTGTTTGATTGACTTTGGGAGGCAAGCTTGATGATAAACCTGGCTAAGAGTGAGTTCATAAAAGCCCAAGTCACATTCCTGGGCCATGTTATTGGACGTGGACAGTTGGCTGCACAGGACGTGAAAACAAAAGGTTGTTGGGGAATTTCCCATACCACTGATAAAGAGGGCAGTACTACAATTCCTGGGATTAAGTGTTTTTTATTGGAAGGTTTAACCGAATTTTAGTGGTTGCTCCACTGACTGATTGACTGAAGAAGTGCAGAAAATTTCAGTGGATGGAGGACTGTCAGAAGGCATTTGACAGCCGGAAAGCTGCCCCAGTTTTAGCCACACCTAATTACGCAAAGCCATTTAAGGTAACTATTGATGCAAGTGATGTGGGTGTCAGTACTGTACTCTTACAAGAAGACAATGAAAAAATAGAAAGACCTGTTAGGTATTTTTCCAGAAAATGTAATGAGCAGGACTGGAATTACTCCACAATTGAGAAGGAGATTTTGATCTTGATGTTGGCGTTACAACATTTAAACATTTATATTGCTAGTAATGTATCAGAGACAATTGTATATACTGATCATAACCCCTTAAAGTTTTTGGAGAAATTAAAGGACAAAAATTCCAGATTGTTTAGATGGAGCTTAGTACTGCAGCCATTCAATTTGAAAATTATACATGTGGTAGAATGAGAGAACATAATTGCTGACACGTTGTAATGACTTTGATGAAAAGGGACAGTGGCGTTCAGTGGCAGGAATAAACAGACTGAAAGAGATTGAAGTAGTGAATGTTTGAATGGTTAGAGTCAGTGTAAATGTATATGTACTGCAGTGTACTAATAATGTAAGAGTAAGGAGTCTTAAAATTGAAGACACCTTGAAGGAGTTTTTAAGGGGGGAGGGGTGACAATGCTTTGGCTTTAAGAGATTATTTTGCCCTTTTTGTTAAGAGAGAAATTGGGCAACAGGTACTGGACAGTGTACGAGAAGATAAATGACTTGTGATACCTTGGCTTTTTTTCAAACTGGAACAATAAAAGTAGCCAGAATGGGTATGGTCAAGCTTCCACCCACAGAACCAGGGATTTTTAGTTTTCAGTTTTCAGCAGCAGTTACTGTTGGGGGCTTGAAGAAGTGGAGGGTACTTCTCTCTCTCTCTCTCGATCATAGCCAAAAGTTTGGGGGCTCTCTTCCTAGGCTGCTGGATTGCAAGATTGCGGCAGAGCAAGTTGCTGTATTCACAGCAAAATGGCGTCAGGGAAAGTCATTCCATTCGGAAGTCCGCTCTGTTCTCCAGTTCTCTTTCTCTTACTTTCTTTGACCTTCCTTTTTTTTTCCCCCTTCTTCTGTCTCCCTCTGTAGGAATTCTGTTCCCCAGCACTCCTTTTAACTGCCTACCTAAGGAGCCAGGTCACAACTGGGAACCATGTGGTGGCAGCTGAATGCGTGGGTTGTATCCTGCAGCAACAGCAGATTGAGCATGGGCCAGAGAGAAAGTGGCGAATCAAGAGTGGGCCGGCGAGAGACTGCTGGTGGGGCAGTGGCAGCAAGATTGGGCCAATGAAGCAGCGGCGGCAAGAGTAAGCCGGTGAGGCAGCTGAGAGTGGGCTGATGAGGCAGGTCAGAGTGGGACGCTGGCAGAGAAGTAACGAGGGATGGACAGCTCGGAGCAGGTCTCTGGTGGAGGCAAGGCGAGAGCTGGAAAGCCTGGAGCGTGACTCTGATGGAAGCATGGTGAGGGCTAGAAAACCTGGAATGGGACTCTGGTGGAGACATAGCGAGAGCTGGAATACCTGGAACGGGATAACAAGGTGTGGGGCTGGACGAACACAGCAGGCCAAGCAGCATCATAG